>JXSR01S028202.1:66767-79048 GCA_000969725.1 Ophiothrix spiculata | reverse complement strand
TGTCGTGAGAATGGTTGGTAAATGATCACTTATATCAGTCAAGACAATTTTACTCTTAATATTTTGGTCGTAATTTGTTAAGATGTTGTCGATTATAGTGGCACTATCTTCAGTGATTCGAGTTGGCATGTGAATCGATGGAATAAGAGAATGAGAATAGATAAGGTCAAGGTATTCATGTGTGGATCTGTCACATCACCCAACCCCCCCTCCCATCTCCTCGGGTCCGCCGCCTATGGTTCTGTGGTCACGCTCAAGCAGATTCACAGTACTAGACTCTCACCCAACCTGTTAGGTACTACAGGTCCTGTAGAGCAGGGGTGTGAGAGTTTCTCTTTTCAGCTGATTTTCCTCGTTTTTGAAAATGTTCATGTGCTAAAATTTTAGCTTTTTCATTCATTTTCAGCCCATTTTTGACCTTTTATCCCAACTTTACACGCTTTTCCTCGTTTTTGTCAACTGGCCTCTCGCACCCCTGGTAGAGGAAGCAAAATACTCCCATCAGTTCCTGTGAACCCATAATAATGCAGCAGCTCTATTTTTCCCCCTGGACCCAACCAATTGATTTTCATTCCAAACTGGAATTTTGATGAGAGTCAACTCTCAGTTGCAATTTCTCTGAGAGACCCTTTTTGAGAGGGGTTGCTCTCAAAAAGGGTCTCTCAGAGAAATTATTAAACCCACCATAGTATGGTGGGTTTAATAATTTCTCTGAGAGACCGTATATATATATTTCAAGGAGCTCTCCATGAATTTCTACCCCTTCAATAAGACAAACACTTTCCATTTTGTCATATATTTTCAGGTATTCATCAACATGATAGTTGACCGTCTTAGAGCCGTAGGACTCCCAGTCGTAGAATGCTCTCATACCATAGGACTGCAGCTGGACAATGTCATCAGAATCATCGTCGAGTCCCACAGCATCAACTGTATACACCCTACGCAGCCTACTCAGCAGCGGATTCCTGCTCCTCAACCGTCGATTCCGGTTTCACTACAGCCGATTTCTGTTCCACAACAACAGATTCTAGTTCCTCAACAGCAGAGTTCAGGTCTACAACAGCATCTGCTGGGTCCCCAACAGCGGATTCCAGGTCCCCAACAACAGATTCCGGGTCCACAAGGTATTCCTTTACAAGATTTTAATTGTGGTAGTAACTATGGAGTGAAAGGGGCCGTACAGTCCATTCTTAACTCTTTTTCTGAATTGCAGAATGTTTCTCAAGAAAACGTAACAGGTACTTCTGATCAACAAAATGATAAAGTAAAAAAGAAACGGAAACGAAAACCAAAAGAACCAAAGATTGGTCCACCTAAGAAACCAAAACCAATAGGACCAAAGCCTATTCACAGGTGTGAAAAATGCGACAAGACGTTTAAAACGTTACAAGATAGAAACCGCCATGCGGTTGTTCATATTCAGGACAGGCCGTTTAAGTGTAAAGAGTGTAACTATCATGCCAAGACTGCACACGAGTGTAATAAGCACTATAAACGTATACATTTGAATAAATACCCGCATCACTGTTCAGTTTGTGGTAAAGGCTTTCCATCAAAGAAAAAAATGATTGGACATGAGAAGATCCATATGGGAATCAAGGAAAAAGATAAACCCTATGTTTGTAAACACTGCGGGAAAGGGTTTTTTTATGAGAGAGATTTAAGTGACCACTTGGCAATACATGAAAAAGATAAAAGATTTAAATGCGATTTGTGTCCTTATATGAGTGCAACGAGAAAGACTCGATTACGCCATCTTAACCAGACACATCAAGTTATCGCAACTCGTACGTCAAACAAGTGTCTGATTTGTGACACTGAATTGCTGGAGTATGGCATACTAATAGCCCATATGAAAGAAAAACATGAAGTTTCAGGAATTCCTTGTAAAGAATGCGGAGCAAAGCTAAAAAATATGACCATGTTGATACGCCACTGCAGAGAGGAACATCCAGAAAAGAATAAATGCAAAATTTGCCGCCAAGTGTTTGAAACGGACTCGTCTTTAGCGGATCATGTAAAGATTAGTCATTGGATACCTTGCAAAGCTTGCGGGGAACTTTACGAGACTGAGCATCTTGTCGAGGCCCACCAAGACAAATGTCCCAAGTTAGTATCAAAAAAGAGGCGCTCATTGTACCAATTAACCTGCGATATATGCGGGAAATTTTATAAAAATCCTCGATCGCTAAAATCTCATAAAAAATTGATTCATCGTATTAAGAATGTCAAGAGTAAAACGAATGCCTCAAAGAAAATGTTAAATCGTCAAGCCTGTAAAGAGTGTGGACAAAGGTTTCGTACTTTGAAATTGTTGCAGGTTCACAAAAAGTCATCGTGTTCGATGGGTAAGTGGAAGCCAGCTTCCGAAAAGGATAGGATTAAGCTGATTAAGTTGAAGATTAAACGCGACCCTGATTACTTGAAAGAGGAGAACACCGAAGATGAAGACACTGTTGAACGTAGTACTAAGCCTAGGGCAGGAAGACGAAAATCGCTGCGGAAACCAAAAACTACTGTTAGATACGTGGACGAAGATGACAGTCTTGAATGTGATGATGTTAATGAAGGGGAGGGAAATTCAACTAGTGTGGTTAAACGATTGGATGATGTAACTGAAGGGGAGGGACTTGCAACCAGCGTGGTTAAATGTTTAAATCAATCTTATGTTAATCAAACAAATTCTGCAAGAAATAACGACGATGATAATAAGCAATCCAGCAAAGTAAAATCAGAAGCTGTGGTTTTTGAAAAAAGTAATATGAAAGAAATTGTTACATCTCATGATAATGCGGACAATCTAGAGCAAGTTCCTCAGGCACATTCAGAGGATAAATTGAAATCGTCATTAGACCCAAATCAATCGGAAACGTATGAGACGAAGTCAGGAGAATCATCTTTACCCTATATTGATGAGAGTGGGAGTACTAGCACGGTAGGACAATGTCGGTCTAGTATGTCAAGAAACTTATCTAGTGGCAATTTAAAAATTGAAAATTCACTTTGTTCAGATGAAGCAATGAGTCGGAGGTCATCAGATGTTCTTCCAGTATCTGGTAATGCTGATGAAGATGCTCTCAGTGAGAGGTCTGTGGACTATTCAAAAGAACAGAATGACCAGACCATGTCAGATGTCTTGACTGAAGACAGAAATTACATCGAATTTGAAGAGCACAGGACTGACGAAGCTAGGTGAAATCTTGAGTGAGAGAAATGGCAATATAGCTGAAGCATAAGTGTTGAAAACAAGGAATTTTAAAAAGAGCTATTTTGCTATTTGCAAGCCATTTTATTGTAACATGTTATGTTAGGCTGTGTTTTTAATTTCATAAACAAGCTGTAGTTGAAGGCCATAAATATTGATTTGATGCACAAACAATTTTACTTCATGCACATAATATGCCTATGTACCAATGTACCAATCCACAAACACAGTTACGTCAAAATCAATTGTTGCCAAGCGACCTTAAAGGTGCAATTTATGATTCTGATGTGACAATAACCTAACCCCTTTTCTAGCTAAATAGAAAGAAGAGTACAACATAAATGTTTGCTGAAAATTTCTCTTGATTCCGAATATTCATTTTCTAGTTATGAACTTTTCAGTATTTTAAGAATCTCCATAGGCTGCTGTGCTGTAATTATTGTCGGGGCACCGATAGTAATTAGAAAATGACACATTTTCTCACTTTTCTCAAAAATGCAAGCACATTTGAAAGAATCGTTTGGGGATCGAAATATATACCAGTCAAGGATTCGTCCTAGCTAAAAAACTAAATTTTGATCGAGGTGACCTTGAGGGTGAAAAGTGGATCATGAATTGCCCCTTTAAATTTATAGACCATGCCTGTAATTGGCATATTTTCACCGCCGAGGGATATCGGCACTGGTAACACGGCCAAATATGGTATCATGTGATGCATCGTGACTGATACCGTACATTTCTGATTGTCAGTTGGTCACGATGCATCATGTGAGGCCATACTTGGCCTCGTTATGAATGCCGATATCCTTCTGCAGCAAAGACTTGTCCATGAAGTAGCAACAAAATTAACCAAAAATAATACCAAAATCATGAAAGATTCATGTGCCAAATGTATTGATATGCAGTGATTTGATCTTAATCAATCCTAATCAATCATTACTAGTCTCTTACACAATATAAAACCACCAGTTCACAATGTTGTAGGATACAACGGATATGCTATGGTTCTCATAACAGAGTCTGATTGCTTGTTGCATACTTCAAGGTTGATAGAGTTTATTCACTGCCATTTTGTTGTCACTCATGGAGCAAGAGTCTGCTTTTTTCGGAAACGACTAAGACAGGCAGGCAGTTAGCGTAAATCTCGACTAGGCCTATGTAGGCTTAACAATTTATTGGACAGTTAAAACAGAAATACAGTGTGCAGGGCCCAATTGTTTGTTAATGCAAGCCCTGCCGTGGATTTTTTTTTACATTGTCCAATAAATATTTTGGTTTGCCTATAGGTGCATACACACTCTGTGCATTATATTTCTCGCACAAACTGTTTTCAAAAACTTCTATTGCAGCTTGTTTTGAGCTATAGGCCAAGCAAAAATATATTAGACAGTTTAAACAAAAATCCAGAATTCAGGGCCCCATTGTTTGTAAAGCAACCCCTAACCTATATTTTTGTTTATGCTGTCCAATAAATTGTTGTTCTGCCTATATAGTGATTTCACTGCAATTCCCATTTGAGAAGAGTTTCGAGTATGGCACACACATATCATAAAAGTATCAGAAGTACAATAACTTGCCCTCCATTAGTGACAATTTTAAGATGGCCGTCAACGGTCATCCCGTAGGACAGGCCTTCTCAAATAGCGGCCCTACTACTAAGTATAATTACTTTTATTTGGCCCTTTGATCGTATTTGGAATACAGATGTATAGGAAAAGCATTGAAAATGGTCTTAATTTGGCCCTCCTAGACTGTTTTTGAACTTGCGTTTGGCCTTAATGGCCCGCCAACGAATTTAATTGAGGATTTACATGGTAGTTAAAATGACGGAAAAAGTTTACTTTAGGTCCATTCAAAACCTATACCCTTACCCTAAATCTAACCCTACACTCTAACCCTAACCCTAAATTAAACCTAACCCTAACACTAGCCCTAAAATTCTGGATGGGACCTAAAGTACACTTAGTCCAAAATGACAATCCTCCTTTTTGAATTCCTTGGCTATTTGTCTTTGATGCAACAGTAAAAGTGATTGGACCTGTAGCATAGATGGATATGCACTGATTTTTTACATATGGTTATATTTGTAACTTATTGTTGTTTCAAACAATTCTCAGACACAAATATTTACGAGCCTGGTATAACACAATTGCGTGTGCATTTTATGTTGCGTACTTTCCAGTGTCCTGTTCTTGTGGTAGATGTGTTTAGAAATTATGTTCGTGTCCAAAATGTAAAGCATTGTATCATTCTTTGAATTACAAAAAAAGATTGTTAAAAATGTTTTCACATAATATATTAGTGGCACAAGTTTTGGTCATGTGTAATAGACCCAACTCTTATTCAGTCTCTGCAGCAGACATACTTTCTTCCATCTCATTAATTAAATGTGCACACTATTACCATTATGGAGTCACAAAGTGTTGCCAGGAGGCCTAAAAAGCCTGGGGACGTATAAAGCTCCCTTACACGTAAGTGCAATTTTTACACTTAAGTGTAACACTTAAACTTACGTGTTTCACTTACACTTAAGTGATTCCCTTAACTTTGAAGCTCAATTTCTGCTTTGTTTTAGTGCTTCATTTTAGTTCTTTTTTCACTGTAATTTTAAGGTCAAAAATGCTAGTTATAATTTGTAAAAAATATTGTCCAGTATTTTAACTGGCCCTCTTTAGTCACATTTGTCTCGGTGACATTTGATGTGTTTTCTTTTATGCAAAAGAAACTTGTGAAATATATGCTAGAGAATATCCATACGACTTATGGGTCTCGTCTTTAAAAGTTGCCCTTAAAATCATAAGCTTTAAGGGATCCCCTTAAACATTTGTTCATTTAAGTGTAAATCTAAGAGTTTGTCTTAAAATTCAGCAGATTTAAGAGAAACTCTTTAAAAAGTTGCACTTAACTTAAGTGTGCTTTATGAATACGGCCCCAGAAGTATACACAGGCCATAATCAATACAAAACTCAAACATAATAATTTTACAATCAAGTATGAAGTGAAGTATTTTCTAACCTAATTTATTCAACATAAAAATGACAACCACATTAAAACTTCTTGTGAGACAATACTGTTATCGGGGTGTACGTTATAACCGGTATGATGTCCTATCGTCATGTCCCATGTATCTATAACAGTCACAAAATCCATAACCGATAATTCTTTTCTCATAACCATGTCAAGTTCAAGTGCATACCAGTTACTCAAATCATACTTTGGCTCTCGCGTATTTGCACTTTTCACAAATATCTTAACTCCTGGATATTTGGTTTTCAGTCTCACTAAAGATGATTTTATGGCACGCCATCTTTGTCGATAAAACTCGACTGGAGTACTTGTAAAATGAGCCCATAGTGAGAGGACTATCACAACTTTTGAGCCACCCTGTATATTATCAATACTATTAGGGATATATTGTATGTCAGTTATATTTGCCCATATAGGGACTCGAACAGGTAGTCCATGGAATTTGTAAGTTAATGTTGTATTATATATGTCATCTCTGCTCAAATGGGGACCAACGTATTTATTTCCAAGAGTATTTTTCATAGTGTTTATAAATATTTTGTCTGTGAGATAAAAGTACCATTGTCTTAAGGAGGAGTCTCCTAAAAAGTAGATCTGGTGATTAGATAAGCATGATCGTAGTATCTGTTTTGGTTCAAATTCATGGTTTTTGCAAGCCAAGGAGTACCATATATTGCGGTAGTAGAAACCGGCAACACTGTTTGGTGGTTTTGGTGCAATTCCAATAGTGCATTTTGATGAACTTTCTGAGTTGCATCGAGAAATATCCTCTAAATCTGAAATGATAAACAAAGCAGAGTTAAACAAAAAAGCAAATTACTTGCTTTATTGATAAAATGAAGCACCCCCTGTTACCCATGGGGGAACGCAAGTATAATGCTACAGGCGTAGCGTGACCACAGTTTTTCAAAACATCCCTAAAGGGATATTTTTCTGAAGCCCAAATATACCCTTTTTCCCCTATTCACACCCTAAATGGGGATTTTACCATTACCATTTTAACACTGGGGTTTGAAAAAGTACCTTATTTTTTTTTTAAATGGCTGTTTTGATACCCTTAACCGTGTCACCTGATTCACCCTTCTGTCCTCAATAACAACCCTAATTCACCTTTTTCTTGTTCATGCTATGCCTGTAGTATTATACTAAAGTGCCTCCGAGGGGTTGGGGGATCCAAGTTTGAATCCCTAAATGGTTTCCAAGCTTTTTCTCTTGCCATCATTTTTTACCTTCTTTACATGGGATACATGTAGTAAATGTATATGTTAACATACAATCATTGTTATAGATATATTATTTTATATATTTTAGTGACATTATTTATTTAACATGTATTTGTTCTTTGCATAATCTTTAAACATTGATGTCAAACATGCTTTGTTAGAGGTAAAATTGTAATTTAGATCACCTAAAGGAGCTTGGTCCGATTTTTCAAAATTTAGTTTTCATGGTCATATAAAAGATGACCACTCAAAAGGTCTTAATTTCAAACTTCAGCTTAATCAGTCAAATGGTTTTGATTGTATTGGTAGTTTTGTATTTCAGAGCTTCCTATACGTTGCTGTATGTAATTGTTTATGATACATTTTCATATATCTCCAAAACGGTACATATCTCAATCGTGAAATTTCACATGGGTTATGAGAAAAATATGAGCAATATTTTGATGCCAAAATCTCAAAAAGTTGGGGCAATCGGACCATGCTCCTTTAAATCTGTTATTGTTTAAGGTGAGGTTGGTATGTCCCAGGTCTGAAATAAGATAAGGTCTTTTTAAGAGCAGGCCCGTAGCCAGGATTTTTCATTGGGCAAATTTTTCGTTTATACATTGTCAAATTTGGGGGGGGGGGGGTGATGCCCCCACCACACCTCTTCCCCCCTAAATACGGGCCTGTTTCAGAGTAGCTGTCATGATTGTAGTTAGACAGCTACAGTACATTTGCATATTGCAGTGATGGTCTAATGCAGAAAAGAAATATCCAATAGAAAACAATGTGTTATTGCGACCAACAAAACAAGGTACATGTAATTGCATGATATCAGTTCGGCGGAACTCACAATTCGGATACCCACGTACATTTTATATCCGAATTGTGATACCCTATAAGAATTAGGATATGGAGGGGTATCTGAATTCTGGTACGCCTGTCGTGGCACAGGAAACAAATTGATAGTGCAAGCTGGCAAGTACATGTAGTACATCTTTCTTGCATCTATGATAAATCTATCACAGAAGACAAAATAATTTGGCCAAAACTTCCTCAGAATTTAAATGACAAATGATGATAATGTTATTGACTTTTATACATACCGTAATGGTGCGCGTCGAAGCTGAATATTAATTTCAGCTGATATCCAGTTTCAGCTGTTTTTAATCATAATTCAGATACAGGTATCAGAATTTTGATACGGGGTATCTAAATTCGGATACGTATCCGAATTGTGAGTCTTGTCGAACATTCTGGCCACAAAAGTGTTATCAGTGTGCAACAAGGTTGAGATTGTGCCCATTGCCATGCATTGGCCATGACAGTCATTCTGACATAAGTTTCAGCGCAGACAGGCAATACAATTGGTGCTTTTATTTTTTAATTGAAATCCAGAGGTGCTCATCAGAAGGCTTTGTTTTTAATTTTTTTAGCACTGAGTCTTGCATGACAAAGACAATTCAGTTAAACTGTAGCAATAAGGAAAACACACTAATTAGAGTTGGAATTTCATGGAGGGTTACTTGAGATTATTTCCATTCTCTGTGACAAAACCGAGCAAGAGCAAGAGTCTGGACTCAACGGACTCCGTTATCATTTAGGTGTGACCGCAGTCAACTGATTGCAGATTTGTTATCATTCAGGTGTGACCGCATTCATTTTTCTTCATGCAGACCAATGAATTTTATTGCTAGCAATATTGCTACAATATGACTGGTGACATGCTTAGTAAATATGTAAATGAGGAAGACCCCTATATTCAGTGGTGGATATCATTCTTGTAAATACGAGGGGGTATCAAAACGTTTTTAAGATCACCCAGAATGAAAGAAGCTATATTGATTAACTTTTGTCAGGATGGTTACTTGTCTGTGTGTGCAGTATGGTACAAAAATCACATAAATGGCATTTATACTTTCTTAACAGGTGTCGATAAATGTCACCAACCTCCCTCTGCTAACCAGATAAACTGCATGGAGAAATCAAAGAAACGTGGCATGATTAAATCCCTGATTTTTAAGGGTTACAGCCCAGTAATTGTATATAAAATGATGACACATCAAAATTTGACGTTTGATACCATAGCATAGGTTGGGATCTCCTCTTTCCATTGTTACCAAAATTATGGAAATCAGTCAACTTGATAAATGACATCACAATGATGTACCGTAATTTCCGGAATATAAACCGCGGCTTATACGTTGATTTATGCGCCGACAAAAGCCCCTGCGGCTTATACGCCGTGCGGTTTATACGGCGTCACTTAAATCTTGATCTCTCAATGCCGCTCATTTTTGACGACCATGTTTTATGTGCAAAACTGAAAAGATCGCACATTTTGTCATATGAAATGTTACTAGTACATTGTTACCAACATTGTTCTAAATACAGTTAAATAAAACTCTACTATGTTTTGTGAATATAAGTTGCATTAATAGAAAGAAGAGAATACAGAAAACATATAAATGTGCACATAAATGTTCTACTGTTTGTTTAATGTTATATGTTAAACTCAGACGGTGTAAAATTATCCATAACCCTTTACTGGTAGTTTACTGCGATATACTTTTAGAAATCTAATTATTCTAACCGATTTAATCATGCAAGTGTGTGCTTGGTAATAAAGCATGACCGACCTGAAATATTGATTTTTAGCGAAATACATTATGAATTTTTTTTGGCTAAAGATATACGAGAACCTCCACAAAATCAGTCTGTGGATAGTCAGTTTTAAATGGGAGAAATGTGTTACTTTGCACAGTAGTGGCTATGGAAAGATTACTTAAAGGTCACATAATAAAATTATGTTCCGGGCTGTATTTCTTCTTGGTGATCTTTAACAATGTTTGATACCCCCTCTTATAAACACTAAAAATACACTTTTATGCATAACTTGAGTTGCTCATAATGTGTGCATTTAAGGTGTTAAAAATCAATAAAATGGGTATGATAAGAAATGATTATGCTGTGTTTTTGATGAATATGTGCAATAGAATGTTAAGAATTTCATTTTAGTTTGCGAGAGAAAGGGGTCGTGGCTGTAACAATATACAGTACACTCCCGTTCAAAAGTATTTCCGCTTAATTAAAAATGTTAAGAAACCTCACTTTTTAAATAATAAACGACTTATCTATTCAATATAAATAAATCGATGTTTGTTTTAATACACCATGTATTTAATCTTCCATTGCTATAGAAATGGCTGATTTCATGGGCCATACAAACACACCACAAGTACAAATCTCATAACCTCATACCTTGTAACCAGATAGAATATTTTCAGGTTGTAAGTTTTAAAACAAATGCGCAGAAATGTATTTAAACTCGTTTTTTTTTTATGTGCAGACAAAAGTAGTAATGTGCATTACACGCCACATTTTTCAAATGCAATGATTGCAATTTTTGATAAGTTATTTTTATAACTATATTACAATATAGCTTCTCTGTCAAAAAATGATGGAAATTGGATAAACACCTTTTGAGATATAATTGAATAAAGTTTTTGTGCGTAAATACTTTAAAACACGAGTGTATGTGTTGTGTGCCCTGATGATGATCATGTTGGCTGAGACTTAAATTAGATTATTTTTAAAATAAGTATAATTTATATATTGACATTACTATTTTAGAATAATTTTACTGAAACGAATTATGTGAAATAGTTATAACTAGTGGCTGTTAGTGAGGGTAGAACCCAGGGGGGGGGGGTACTTAGTACAAAAGTGATTTCGGGGATGTGCCGCAAACTTGGGTAGCAAAATCAGGCTGTCTGGCATGCCAATGGGTCCTTTTTCTTTGCAAGTTGTGGTATTTTGATGGGTCTGTTTTTCAAAATTTTCTATAATTTGCGCCAAAATGGCACACATTTTTGATTTATTTTCTAAATTTCAAACAAAAAATAGAAAATTCGCGCCAAATTAGCATAAATTTTCAGAGAAAATTTCAATTTTTGTATAAATTTTACTGAAACTTTGGGGAATTTGGTATATGGATGGGTCCCTTTTTCTTGAAAATTGGTAAATATATGGGTGAGTACCCCCCCCCCTCCCCCCGGGGATAGCACATGTCTGTTGGCATCCACTACTCCTAACATATTTTTGTCCCGACCCATCTTACCTTTATGTCTATGAACACAGTATTTAAGTATCTTGTTTGCTTGTATATTTGCTTGCCTTTAAAGATATGGTGTAATAAACATGTATAACTCAATCTATATATAAATCTGCAAGTATGTACGTTTGTAATTGATGTATTACACTGGCCTGATGTGTAAGGGTCAGTTTATACTTCTTATGAGCTACCAAATGTTTGGTGTATCCAGACTTTGTTATCTTATAATCTAATATATAATTCCAGTGTATTTTCTAATGGAGGCTTGGTGATGATGGAAAATCAATACACCCACTTGAGTATTTGATGTCAAATGTTTGGTAGTTTTCAACACCAAGGATCTGTTATTGATCAGAAGATAAATTGGAAATAATTTAATAACAAAGGTCCGTATTCACAAAAGGGGAATGACTTAATTCCAAGAATAACTTTTTATATCTTTCATTGATGTCACTTGATATTTACAAAGAAAGAGTTTATTCTCGGGCTAGTTATCCCAGGCTTTATGAAATCCAAGTTAGTTCAGGACGGTGAACTCTCTTTATTCTAAGAATGACAAATCCAGGAATATAAAGTTATTGTGAATACGGGCCAAAGACTTGTTGTACCAAATAGTTGCTAGCTCAAAAAGAATTATAAACTGACCCTAACTGTTTATTCAAAACTTATGCTTAGCTGGCCCTTTCTGTAGTTGTTGCTTATTCTGTTATTTCAAAACGTTGTGAAG
>JXSR01S028200.1:0-26691 GCA_000969725.1 Ophiothrix spiculata | reverse complement strand
ACATGTTATTTTTTAACCAGATTCTATTTGGCGAATTGCCGAAAAGAATGCTGTTATCCCGGCTGTTATAAAGTCTTTTTATTTATTAAGTTTTCCCGCGTATTTCATTGTTTAATCTGAGCCTAACACACACGAATTTGGTATTTTAACAATTAAGTTTCTCCGTTCGTGGGTTGCACTCAACTTGTGCCTCATATTCTATATGAGGCACTTACGCTGAGCGAATTCGGCAACCTTGCAACAACGTATTTCCAATGGAGCCAGCGTTCAGGATTTTGAAACGCATGTTACGGCTACCTTCGTTTAAAATAAATCCACAAAAATAGACTCGATGATTTAATTTTAGTGAGGAAACACAAACTTACAATTTGAAATTCTCATTAATTTCCATTTAACATGAAATCTGGATGATGTTTTTGGCCTCTACCTACACGTTCTTTGATGATCGCGCAGTGTCAACAATCGTCGATCTATGGTGCCCAATTTTATAGCGCTCCATCTGCTTAATGACATATGAAAATATTTTGCTATCAGCGAAAAACATGAAACCAAGCTCAACAAAATGCGTCATTGAGCAAAGTGACGTAAATTTATCAACTGAATTTGTATAGCTCCGCGCCCGAGCGTCGAACAAGATAATTCATCGCAGTGAGTCGTTCGGGTTTTTCGAGCAATTCGTGGGGTATTTGGAGAACGACGGTTGACGCTGCCGTGTTGCTACGTTTGTTTGCGTGAAAGTCGCACATATTTACAGCGTGTGATTGGTGTAATTCCAGTGCTAGTGAAGCGCTGACGATCGCGCGCATTTCGCTCGAGTAAAACGATGCAGTACGTAGTAGGGAAACTTTATAAGTTTCTCTGTTCGTGGTTTTTTTGGAGAACGACGCTTAATTTGTTGCTAAGACTAAGTACTGTGTCTGTGAAAGTCGCACATTACAGCGTGTGATTGGTCTAATTCCAGTGCTTTGGCCAAGTAAAATAATATGTTTGTTTCCGGTAACCCTTCCCAAAAAATGCACCGGAAAAATGCAAAATTTATTAAGTTTTGAAAAAATAAAATATTTCTTCACCATCCCAGTTTTCCCTCAGCAGGCCTACATGTCAAGAGATGGCCTCCTTACGTCAATTATTTTGAAAACTGATGCAGTTCACCTGCTGTTTTTCATGTAATCAGATATTCTGAAAATATACACAGACTGTGAGATCAGATGACAGAGTCTTCTAAAAAAACTTAAAATTAATGTTTTCAATAGATGTCAGAGCTACTGCCTACTCATATCTTTCATCAAAAAACTGTGTTTAAAACTACATATCTGATGTTTTTGTAAGCAATATAATTTTTGGATAAAATAAAATATGTAAGACCAACTTAGTCCTACCATCACTCGTAGAATAAGAGTGGAAGACTCCATAAAATAGGAAGAGATGCAGAACTTGGTTGACTTTCTTTACATTTATTTAATATCAAATGAAACTTTCAAATCCACCATGGCGAACCTAAAATCAAATCAGTCCACGGCATACACCCCATGTGGCACGTCCGAAGACATAAAACAGAATGAATGAAAATTCCACGCGTAGGACGCGAGGTCCTTCTAGTGTGGGTCATTGATTATTCATGTCGCCATTAACTTGTTCAATCATGTTGCCAGATCGTTTTGCCTATAGGCCTATATCACTAAGTTTCCAATCTCACAATCCCTCGTTACAAATATTTTCCCTTGCTTCCATCCCAATATTTTGAAGCATAAAATTTTTGCTAAAATAAAATATTTTCCCTTCTTCCTTCTCCATGTTTCAAAGCATGTTACCGGAAACAAATAATTAATTTTACTTGGCCTTATGAAGCGCTGATGATTGCACACGTTACGCTCGAGTTAAACATTGCAGTACAGTACGCAGGGAAACTTAAATAAATAAAAAAATAACCACACGTGTATGTAATTGCTGCTTTCATACCTATCATGCCTTGTTGTCGCTTTGCAGCTTTGTATGTCATGCAGCAACAAAGCTGCAAAACTACACGACTATGAAAGCAACAATTATAGGCTATGACTAGAACCGGCACATATCCCTACTCAGGTAGAGATACGCTCAACTCTATTGAACCTCTCTAAATTTCTATAAAACAGCCACGTGAGCATCATTAAGGGTGCATACAGTGTAGCCCCACTCTTTTCACATGCATGCGGTTCACATACAATGTGTACTTTTTAACAGTCTGTGTTGGGCTCTAATTAGATAAAACTTTGTATCATCGGGTCATTTTATTGACCTGATTTTGATGTCGCTAATAATGCCAACAGATACGTTATCATTTTTCTTAATGGTAAAGAAACTGTAGAAATCATGAGGTAGATGGGTGTAACCAAATGTGTTCAATAAGACTGACTTGTCTTTGGTGTTATATAATAGGCCCTATATTTGGAAACCAAAAATGTGTTTTTAAAGTAAAAATTTGCAAGTGTATTAATGTCAATAAAGCCATATGTTACGCTAGTGCCACAACAGATTATACGTTATGTACATTTTTTTAATCCTCATGAAAATGCAATGCAGTATAAAGGGGAATGCTTCATACCATTATTAACTATTGTAATAGGTTACTCATTGGGTGTAAAAAGGAAGTTGATAAGTATGCAGTGTTGCCCATTAACGATTTAAAAAAGAATCAAACAGATACGTTATGACGGATGTTATCTTAAACTTAAAGAGGCAGGAATACAATGGTTAACCAAAATCAAGTTATTTTTTTTAAATCTCCCAGGGCCATGCACTGTTTCTTCTTCAGAAACCATAAGAGTACATGATTTTGTGTGTTTTTCATGAGTTATTTATTAGTAGTTGAAATTTTAAAATGTCTGAGACCAAAGTTGCACGCTTTATCGGAGAATGAGCCATTTAGACCTACTGGATGGTCAGGACCTGAAACCATCTTCAGTTAAGTTGAAGTGCATTATTTTGATAGAATACATGAGATTGCCACCCAAACATGTGGTTTCACAAAAGTTGTCAAAATTTCATTTTAAAATCACTTATTTTTTTTTAAAAGACTGTAGTTGTATTCTAGAGACCTCATGGATCATTTTAGTGAGTGATTGTGCATGTCAACTTAGTTTACTAAAAATTGGGTAATGGTGTTTTTAGTTTAGGACACTGTTCATAAGGAACAAAAGTCACTAAATTCATCAAGCTATATGAACCAATGAAGCTAAAATGGTTAAAATGTTATCTAGTCAACAGGGTTAATGCAATACTATAAAGTGTTAAAACTGAAGCGTACCCTGTCACCCATCACTTTAAATGTTTGTTTTGGGTAGATAATAATACCCTCCAAATGGTTCTGCTTATGCTTGCTTTTTCTGCATTTGGTCATTTGTTGAATTAAATTTGGGATTTTGTGTAAGAAAGCATGCATGTGCTCTTTATTCATTTGTCCCGGCCATTTGTCGGTGGCAAAACAATTTTTTTGACATAATACATTTGAAAACGCTTTTAAATACTGGCATTCTTGCATTTTATGTTGAACAACATTGGTTTTTTTAAATATAAATCATTTTTGATCAAAATCTTATAGTATTGCTTTAATATTTTGGAAGGAGGGCAGGGCTTTGAATAATGAGGGAAATTTTTGGATAAAACAACAAGGTTAAAACAAATCGTAAAATGTACTAAAATTGTCGATTTTTGTCAAGGTTTTTGTCTTCAAGCACCGGTGAAAATGCTTGCAAATTTAAGAAAACTCACCTGCATTGATGAACCTCTGTATTTTCTTTGATCCAAAATGTTAAATGTTGTTTAAATGTCAGAAAGATTGCCGAGTTTTCATGAAAGAGTGACATTTTGAAACAAAAATTGAGCTGTGGTCGGCTATTTTCGATGATTGCAAACTGCCGAACATTTTAGTGAAATGCTCGCTGGTTGGTTATTCATTGCACCTGGATCTTAACGCGACTTCTGGTTGGTTGAATGTTGCATTATATTATGCGGTGATCAAATACACACGAATCTCGGAAGTTGGGACTTTTGGACCTTAAAATGAAGGTAAAATTGCTTTTATGGTAAGTTTAGCTTGATGGATAAACTTGATATATGGCATTTTATTGAAAACCTTGATGATTTAGAATTATTTAATTTTTGATTTTCAAGCAATAGAAGCTGTTTTGTTCCTTATTATGAACAGAGTCCCAAACTACACCAAAAACATTCGTCTGTATGCAGTGACCCTATTGACATAAATGTGACGCTCTTGAATGAGAGTCACTTGGGACAAGGCTATGACATAGGTCTACACAATTCAGTTATAACAAGCTGTGTTTGTTTCTTCATTTCAGTTTTTGAAGAATATCAGAAGTCTCGGACCACATTTGTGCAAACGATAGCAGAGCTTGCGTCAAGACCACAGAATATTGAGACTCTGCAAAATGCAGGTAAGCAGTCTGAGTAATCCCCATCTGCCTAAATGATTTAAACTGAACAAAATATTGAGTCCTATTGAAGGGACCAAGACCAACACAGATCTTTTGAGGCCTTCTCTCCGAAGATAATTCAAATGAATGACATTTTCCGACAAAGAATTAGAAGACAACAATCATTGTTTAGCACTCTTTGCTACAAGATCCCTTCATTAAATCTATCAATGTAAGTCAGGGGTTCTCAACTAATCCTTACAATGCGCCATATAATGAAAAAATGTAAGGGAAAGCACCAAACTTGCCTATTTCTTTGTTATTAATTAGAGAATGTCAAAGCGCCAAATAGTTGATATCCGGGTACACGTCCTACATTGTAGTCCGACACACCGCTAGTCCGACACCTCATTAGTCCGACACACCGCTAGTCCGAAAATGAAATGCACTGTGCTAGTCCGACACGGCGCTAGTCCGAAAATGAAATACACAGCACTAGCCCGAATCTGAAAAACACTGCGCCAGTCCAACATTGATGTTGGACTAGCGCAGTGGATTTCTGTTTGAAATATACATTGTACACAATGCATTTTTGTTGGACTAGCACAGTGGTTTTCATTTTCGGACTGACGCATTGTATGTTTGGACTTGCGCAGTGGTTTTCATTTTCGGACTGCCGCCTCTATGGTATAGGAAAAGTGTGTAGTCGGACTAGCGACGTGTCAGACTAGCGGGTGCATCCTGATGTATGTGTTCAAAAAAACCCACTGCAGTGTAATTTGGTCCCGCCCAGAATGAAAAGGTTTGTTTTAGATGACTATAAAGCATCTGTTATGTGCCATTATTTTCACCTTACACATGTAATGCTATTGATTCAATTTTCTTTTTAGGCGGCACTAAAATTTGGCTAGCTATGACCCTGATTATGTAGGGAATAGATAGGAATAGATTAATCCTCACTAGAGCTAGTTGAGAAAAGTATGTTACATTTCACCTGCTTCCCCTTTTTTGATTAAGTTCAGCCCTTTGAGAATTATAGGAAGTTATTGATTTACATGTATGTTGTAAAATTACACAAGAAAAACAATACTGCATTTTAAACATTACAGGTGTTATGTCATTACTTCGTCCACTCTTACTGGACATAGTACCAACCATTCAACAGACGGCAGCCTTAGCTCTTGGTAGGCTAGCCAATTATAATGATGATCTTGCCGAGGCAGTTGTCAAAGGGGAGATCCTACCGCAGCTGGTTTATTCTTTAGCTGAGCAAAATGTAAGTGATACGTTTTAGACACATGGGCCAGTATTCCAGAAAGGTGTTTAGCGAAACAGCGGTTAATCTAAACATCACCTGTCCGGGAATGATACGCAGTGTAGCAGTTTTTAAGTGAAACAGTTTAATGGGCCGTGCTGTTGACAAAAATTAAAACCTTGGTTTAGCTAAACACCTTTCTGGAATACAGGTCATCATTTTTAAGAGGTTATTTTATCAGAAGTTTCAGCTGGTATGTCTTTGTTGCATATGAAGTTTCTTCATTATTTGTTCAAATCTGTTGCGCAAAAAATTTAGCTTAAAGACGATAGCGGTGTTAGAGGGCAGTACTAGTGTTACAGAATATGTTGGTCAGTGGCAGGAAGTTTTTGACAAAACGCTTGGTTGGTAACTAAGCGTAAGATTTGCGCCTTGTACACAATACTCAATGCGCACACTTGTTATTTACGCATTGTCTTCCCAATAATCGCCGATCAACACAAAAAATACCGCGAAATAGTATCAAGTATCAAGAGGCCTTCAGTGAAGAAACTTTTAACGTGTGTTTCCTATACTATAAAATGCTGATTTTTCACATGTTTGCCACCTGTAGAAGTTTCGAATTTTTGGCTGGTGAATTGTAAATGGTCAAAAGGATGTCAAATTGAGAAAAAAATATGGGTTCACTGATTGTTTTAAAAAGATAGCACTAGGTGAAATTACATGGGGTAACATCTAAAAAACAATTTTCATCACCAAAAATGTCGAAATATTGGTTTTCTAACATTTCAAGTTATCGTCCATTAAAAGGAAAATGATGTCATAGCGTGCTTAGACGGTCGGTGACCCCCATTTTTATTGCTGAATTTTGAAGTTTAGACTTTTATTAACTGACAAAAATAAACAAAATCTACAGATAGGAACTTATCACCGGGATCGTCCTTAATAATGTGTTCAAACTAGCCGCACTGAATGCCAAAGTCAGCAGTGGCGTAGCCAGGTTTCCGAAAGTGGAATGCCACTATAAACACGAACCGACAGAATATTATTGATCATGCGAGCGCAGCGAATAACAGCTAGGGTCCAGGGGCCCGCCTTAGGGCCCCTGTGGGGATCCAGGGGCTAAGCCCCCAAAAGGATTGTAGCTATTTGACAGGCTAATTGAAGCTACATTTTTGGATTTATGTAGTTAACAGTTTATGCAGTACGGCAGGCCGGGCAGCTCAACTCGCTTTTTTAACCGACGGATGTCAGTAATGGGGGGCCATGGTCCCTCCTCTAGCGACTGCTTCGCCACTGAAAGTCAGAGCTTCATTTAGGTATTCATCAAGATAAATTCAAAGCACAAAGATGTTCATTTGACTGCCTTTTGGTAGACCGCTAGACATGTGACCTGTCGTATCAAAACACAGTACATGTGTTAACCTATTCGTTACTAATTTCGTGAATACAGTAACAAAATGCTATCCCATACTTGAAGATAAATTCTTGTGAAGGGTAATCAAATATTAATCGATATCTTGTAAGGTGTTGAGTTGTCACATTATGATGCCAGAGTTTAAAATATTGGATACCAGTAAAAAGAATATTCATCTTCGAATTATTGGGATTTATCGGTTTCACAAAATGAGAAATGTAGGTTGCGACATGTACTGTGTTTTGATATGACAGGTCACATATTGTCCAGCTGGATCATAAGTTCTATAAGGCATAAAAAATAATTGTTTGATTGGCATAACATAGAAAAAAAATAGGGTAGGTAGGTCGGATTTTTTTTTTTTTTTTAATAATTTTGTTTTATTTTCTAAGTCTATGTTTCACATACAAGAACACATAATATACGACACATATACAAAAACATCTTCACTTTTTCTGTAACACATCTTTTATTTGTCATTTTGAATGTCCTGCAAGCCATATCTTGGGCCCCCATTAATCGATTCTTATCAAATTTGGGATTTGGAGGTTTTTTACCATGCTAAAAAAAAATGAAAATATTTAGGGTCGGCGGTAAAAATAGGGTCAGTTTGGTTACGCCAATCATATAATTTTTTTTCTGGCCCTAACAAAGATCAGTATATTATAATAAGAATCCATTATGAAGATTTTGTTTCAGTATTGGAAAAGTTTGCAAGAATTCTTGCAACTTGTTCAGTAGAATGTAGTTTCTTATTAGAATCCAATCTGTAAGTATGTATGCTGCACAAGTGATACAAATAAGAAAATTTTAGTCTTGAAAAATATTTTCTTTTCATGTTTTTTTTTATTCCACATCAACAGAGGTTTTACAAGAAAGCAGCAGCATTTGTGTTGCGAGCCGTAGCCAAGCATTCACCTCAGCTTGCTCAATCCGTTGTAGACTGCGGTGCTTTAGATGCATTGGTGATTTGTCTGGAGGAATTTGACCCTGGTGTGAAGGAGGCAGCTGCCTGGGCCTTGGGATATATTGCAAGACACAATGCTGGTAGGTTACAGTAGGCACTTCAATCACCTGTTACGTAATCGGTGAACGAAATCACTAAACAGAACTTCTCTGCGTGTGTTCAACAGATGACAACTTTTTTTATTTTACAAAATAATTTATTTTCAAGCTCTGCCTGCATGGATCTTTTCATTCTTTGAATATGTTATCAAAGCATATGTTCTCCCAAATGTCCTTTAACAGTTTTGAAAAATATTGCTTAGTTTCAGAACTATCGCGTGAGATTAAAGCGATGGTTATTTCAGAAAGCTAGTAAAAATTCAGTGATCACTGCACAGCCCATAGAAATTCAATGATAAATATCTCTCTTGTCTTAAGGCACCACTTTAGGTGTGATTTTAAAACACGCGGTTCTACGGGTGTTGACGAAAAAATGCAAATCGGCGCGCTGTGATAGATCAATCGCGTTCGGGATACAGATATTCGGAAAGTTGAAGAGTTTAGCTATCGCTGGGTGTTTGTTGCTTAAAAAACAGATGTATGGTTCATGAGATATGGATTTTTAACCAATTTAAAATGTTTTTTCTCCGAAACGGAAAATTATTTCAACAAGCAACTCTTTGTGTTCATTTGGGTGAAAACATGTTGACTCAAAGGCAGCGATCCATAAAATAAGAATCCCATTTTATCAATAGAAAAACAAAAAAGCCGCCTAAAATATCATTAAATATTACACATTTTATCATGCAAAATGTCACAAATTGTGAACCATTTTGTCATTTAAAGATGGAAGACACAGAAAACCCATTTTGTAATTAATAGATATAATTCACAAAATGTCACGCAATATTGCCCACTTCGTAATTTAAAAATTGAAGACACATGAAACCCCTTTTATCATTAAAAAGATACGTAAAATGTCAATGAATATGAACCATTTTGACATTTATAAAAAACATAAAATAAAATAAACACATTTTATGGTTAATTTTGTCATTATAATCTTGACACAAAAATATCAAACAATATGGCCCAATTTGTTGTTTATGAAAGCACAAAATGTCACAAATTCATGAAATTTGCTGAAATGGCCGTTTCTGAATGTCTGTATCTCCGATATTGTTTAAGGGCTGAGCCCTGTCAGCCCTTCATTTTCAGAAATGTTTTTCTCTGTAACTCAGCAAGGGATAATTAAATCCAAATAAAAGTATATATTTCTAAAAGCGGATTTGCATACTGAACCTGGTGGTAATGACATTTTTGGACCAAAAATGTGTAACATTGGCCCTAAAGTCCAAACATCATGTTTTTTGGCCAAACATTTCGAACTATTTTAGTTTTTAGAATCTAGGAAGCAATATCTAGCAATATTTCATAAAGTAAGAAAAAATCAAAAAATTGAGAAATGCTTCCCTAGATATTGCTTTCTAGATTCTAACCAGTAAAATAGTTCAAAATTTCACCAAAGCACAATTTAAGTTGCTTTCCCGTAAAATTTTGGGTCAAAAACATGATTTTTGAACATAAAGGCCAAAATTACTTATTCTGGTTCAAAAATTACCTCACCATCATGTTTAGTATCCAAATCGGCTTCCAGAAATATATACTTTTATTTGGATTCAGCCGTTCACCCATTATGTAACAGGTAATTGAAGTGCCTAATGTAGGTAATTATGATTATGTCATTAATTATGCAAATCAGATGCATAGTTACTTTAAAATGTTTTTAGTACTTCAAAGCTAACACTACCAGCAACTTAAATAGAAAGTGTGAAGTCAAAATATTGTACGGATGTGGAGTTCTGTGAACTAGAATTCTGTGAACTAGAATTCTGATAACATGATGGGAAATCAAAAAAATACAGCTAATTAAGTCATTAATTATGCAAATTAGCCATTTTATGATGTATAATTTACTCAAAATTTAAGCTATATTCTTGAAGCATATGATTTAAGCAACATACTCTGAAAGTTTGAAGCTTGTACAATAAAAACTTTTAAAGATATAACCAAAATGTTTGTTAATATCTTGGTGCCATGCCAATATAAAGAAAATAAAAGAGTTGGCCTTATCAAACTGCATAAAAATCGTAATATCTCCGCAACGGAAGGTCCGATTTCAAAAATTCAAAAAGATTTTCAGCATATAGAGAAATATTATGAATTTTTAGTAGGAAAATTTTTGACCTGAAGTGCCTAGTTACAGGTCTTTATGGCTAGGATCTGTAGGAGTGAGTTCTGTCAATCCCTCTTGTAAATTTAGTTAGGAGTGAATTATGTGGAGCTTCATTTCAATATTCCTGTGTTGAACAGGGTTCTATAATGGTAGTGAAGAGCTCAATGAAATACTCCTGGGATGTAGTTATGGAGAGCTGTAGGTTTGGCTCAATTGAGTTCATCAAAAGGTCAGAGGTATATTTATATGCATGTTAGCAGCTTTGCAAATTGTGACTGTGAAATATAGCTCATTTTGGATGTCAGGATGTGGCCTCTAGAAGAATAATCTCATCACATACATGATATAAAATGATTCTTATGTATTTTATACACGTATAACTTGAACTAGTGCAAATATAAAACTTGTTGGTAGATCGTCAGCAAATTTACAATAATAAACTATATTGTGATATAATGATAATTATGCATAGGTGCAAACAGTTTTTTTCTAATGGTTTTTGTTGTCTGGCGTAATATCTGACGTAATAACCCACTTTTTCAAATCTCTATCTTGCAGAATTGTCGCAATCAGTGGTTGATGCCGGTGCAGTTCCCTTGCTGGTCCTGTGCATCCAGGAACCAGAGCTGAGTTTGAAGCGGATAGCAGCCTCAGCATTGAGTGACATCTGCAAACATTCTCCTGAGCTGGCCCAGACGGTGGTAGACGCAGGAGCTATTGCACATTTGGCACAGATGATTCTTAACCCTGATGCAAAATTGAAGGTAACAATATATACTTAGAGAATAATTGTATTGCCTGTTATCTATCGTCTCATAATGGATGGGTGTACATTATTTTGAGTAATGGGTGCCCCCAAAGCGGGTGCCAATTACGACAAAATAATGTACGCCCATCCATTATGAGACAATAGATGACGGGCAATAAATTAAATCAAATTTGCTAAAAAACAAGAGACATCATCATTGTAAAAACGCACACCCCTATTCAAACTCAAAACATTCCAATTCAAGTAAAGAAATTTCTCGTCAGATGTGTGCGTGCATCTACAACGCGCCACATTTTTCAACGCGCGGGCCCACAGTGCGTAACGCTAACGCGCTGTTATATATTGTCTCATAATGGATAGCCAATTATTCCTTTTAAAGAAGTTAATTCACACTCATTGACTAAGAATGTACCTTGTAAGACTTATCAAATGTAGGTATTGTCTAAATTGACTCTGTTCAAAATATTGGTGCAATTAATGCAGATGCAAATATGGGTACAGCTCACAAGTCCAAAAGCACGCTAGTCTGATGGCTTGTAAGTCTGACAGGCTTGCTAGTCTGAAATGAAATTTAGGTTTGCCAGTCCGAATTTTGAATAAAGATTTTCAAAAACAGCTTGCTAATCTGAATTTTGAATACAGCTCTATAGTAGGAATTTTAAAACAGGCTTGCCAGTCTTAATTTTTCAGACTGGTTAGTCTGAATTTTAAAAGCAGTTTGCTAGTCTGATTAGAAAAAAATAGTGTTCAAGTTTCAGTTTCATTTTCCAAAATTCAGACTAGCGATCTGCTTTTAGAATTGGTATTAGCATTTATTAAGAAACAAAATATAAAAGTTGATTTGGCTCAACTGTTTTCTCCTAAATGAACTGCACTTCAGAGTTTGTGAGGACCTAACTGATTTATTTGTTTGTTTGTAACTTATTTATCTCATTATTCTAACCTTGCTCATGTTATTGATCAACAGCGTCAAGTCTTCTCAGCTCTCAGTCAGATCTCCAAGCACTCTGTAGACCTAGCAGAAATGGTTGTAGAAGCAGAAATCTTCCCTGCTGTGCTCACATGCCTCAAGGACATGGATGAATACGTACGCAAGAATGTAGCGACGCTGATCCGTGAGATCGCCAAACACACGCCCGAGTTGTCGCAGCTGATCGTCAATGCTGGCGGCGTTGCATCTGTTGTGGACTATGTTGGTGAATCTAAGGGCAATGTTAGGCTGCCTGGTGTCATGATGTTAGGCTATGTGGCTGCTCACTCAGAGAACCTTGCTATGGCTGTTATTGTATCCAAGGTAAGCTTCGTGAATAGAGACTGCTTCCAAACACAACTGGCAAATATTATATAACCGCCAGAAACCAGAACAGTTGTTATATATCGTTGTTCACATTTGGTAATTGACTGTCCAAAGCATGCACAGTCGTTGTCATTGTTAACGATTAGCAGTTAATAGTGAGAAACCAGCACAGGAGTTGTCATAGTTCACAACTGGCAATTGCTAACCTGAAACCAACACGGTAGTTATCTTATTGTTCACAACTAACTTTCAACCGCCCCAAACTGGTGCGGTGGTTGTCATTGCTCACAACAATAACACTTGACCAGAACTGTTGGGAGACAACATCAAGTGGAGCTATAAAGTGTTCCCTAAATGACTGTTATACCTCTGGTTTATTATGAAAACTTCTGTAAAAGTGGGCAATATCAAAATATGTCTTTCATCATATATTTTATTTTGCATGTACTCGATTGATTGTAAATGGGGATTTCATTTTGTAGTGATATATAGTCAGTGTGTTTTTGATGCAGTTAATGAATCCCTACACACTTACAAAAATAGTACAAACTTCAACTCTTCCTATCTACTGGTACAAGGGCTGGTTACTAGGGCTAATTACTATAATTTTTCTCAAAACTCCAGTGATAAATATATGGCATACAAGTGAATTAATCAAATAAATTTGAATATTCTATTGCACTGGGTATCTTTGATTCATTTCATTCAAAACATACACAGCTATCAAGATGGACTTCACATTCTGGGAATCAATTTCCAGCCAGTAGGATAACATTCATCATTCTTTACTTACTTAGTTTCTTTGTTGTGCTTTGTAAAGTCCTTCAAGTTTTTTGCCATTTTGGATGATCACATACTTGTATTTCATAAGAGGGACTGGCTAGATTCTTCCCGCTTCTTTTTTACCTAATTATTTTTACATGAAAAGATAGAACATGTCTATAGTAATATAAGCTACCCGTAATTTTACCTAAATTTGTGGAATATTACAGAAAATTGCAATTCTTTACCAGCAGATTGATATATTGCAAATTCATTCTCTCTCAATTTTAGCTATTACTTTGTAGATTTTTGTTAAAATTTTTTTGGATATTACTACATTTGTAAGCTTTATATACAGTAATTCCATAAGTGTTTTATTCTAAATGGAATATAGGCTAGTTCCTTTAGATGCCACAGCATTTCAGCAGCACAAGTTCATTCATCTGTAATTATGTTTTTGTGCCTTCTTTTACTTCCTTAGGGTGTGACACAACTGGCAATTACCCTGGCAGAGGAACCAGAAGACCATATCCAAGCAGCAGCTGCCTGGGCCCTAGGACAAATAGGTAGACACACCCCAGAACATGCCAAGGCTGTAGCTGTAGCTAATGTGCTACCTAAATTATTGGAATGCTATCTAAGGGCTGATGCATCTGAAGATTTACAGAACAAGGTGAGTTGGAAGTCAAAACATTTGCAATAGACCTTTTAAAAACACGACTTTCCAAGAATTTCCAGAGGCTGATTTTACACTTTCCAGCATTTGCCAAAAGAAAAAGTGACTCTGTAACACCGTAAACTGAATGTTAAGTTCGCGTTCTCATGAACTGGTTGCGTATGAATTCAAACTTGTAATTAAGGTTCGCACTAACCAGTCACTTTCAGTGTGATGCACTCCGAGTTGACTGCTAATTGTAAGCTTAATCAGACGATTTCTAATGGAAATTTCACTCTTTCTGTCAGTGTGCATATGGTACCCCAAGCCAAAAGTTGTTCAGAATTAGTGTTTCTAACCATGAATGTGACTGAATATAATTATTTGTTATTATTTTTGCATTGCAAATGCGAGGGAATTTTCACAAAATTTTGTTTACAAAAAGTACATGCTAATGAACTCATACATGCTTGGTTGATAAAACGGCCACCTGATTGACGTTCCAAAGATTTCCGAATGGATTTTGAAATTGTCTATAGAAATGTAGATTACCAGAAAGAAGACTAATTGTGTTTTATAAATACGTTAATTGACAATTAACCAGGTTCATCTCTGTGAAATTGATGCACTGCAGCTTGCCACTTGTCTGCCCATCTTGGTTATTGTTGACATAGTTAATTTTTAACTAATTATTGCATGACGTGTGCAAAGCCATCAGTGTGTGCATCGGACATGTATTCAAACATTTCCCCAATGTACACGCTCATTGGTTGGTCATCAATAATGTTTTGTTTACTGGTTGCATATTGTGTATGAAATTTTAGGTATTAATTAGGTAATCAATATCCATGACTTATTGTCAGACCAAAATTATATGCAAAATAGGTACGAAATGTTGCTTCAAATAATTATGGGACATAAAAATTCAGAGCGCTGAGTAACAGAATTGCATGTGCAATTTACGTAAGTACACAATGCTTTCCAGACACAAGCGATGTTGCAGAAATGTGAACTACTGATTGGAAACAGCGTTGTTCACTTCCTGATGTCCTGTGTTTGTCATAACTTGTGATACACGGTAGCTGAGTTCAGATGATTGTTTATTTGAAACAGTATTGTGCCAAAAACAGGTCATGGATGTTAGGTATCTAAAAGTACATTTAATTTTATTCCCAGAGCGCACGCATTGTCAAGTTCATGTAATTGAAGCAGTAGTATTTGGTTATTTTAGATAAAGGGAACATAAGAGAGGAGTGTGGCCGAGCGGTTAGAGCACGGGTCTCGTAATACAGAGATTGTGGGTTCGAGCCCCGGGCCCGGCGGTTTTCTTCTTTACTCTACATGCTCCATGGTCGGACAGTCACGTAAAGCCGTGGGTCCCCTGTACGAAGAGACTCCTTCATGGGGTATGCAAGTTTTGCAAGTATTGATTCAGGATTTAAATTGTGTTTCCAAATATAGAAAATTGTTATTATGGTCCAGGTTTTGAGACGTATTTTCTTCATCACATGTTTGTTAGATACTGCGTGAATTTTGAGAAAGTGTTGGACAATAGCAGCAACCTGTGAATACATTTATGCACATGATTCTTAAAACAAATGTGTGATAATTACAGTTCTTGGAAACTTTCATTTGTTTAAACAAAATGTAAATGCAGAAGTATTGTATGGTTTTGAATTCTTACAAATTAGATTGCAAGAATATCTACTCTAAATTACTAATATGTGATGACTCACCCTAAATGGGGGACTTTGTGACAGAACACATACATTTCAAGAAACAGGTGAAAATAGGCAGCAAAAATAAAGAAAATAATAAGAATTTCCAGCAGATTTTATGTTGTAAAATTTGATCGCCTTGATTAGTTTCAACAAGCAAGGTGTCATTGTAAAGCTTAGAAAATGCTGCAACAGATTAAAGGAAAAAATCAAAATTGATATCATCTGCAAATCTTTTGGGGTGAGCCATCACATATGTGAACCCGGCCGTCATATCGAAAGGTACCTTAAGGCCGGCATAGTAAATTACTAGATACGGGCTATTGAAGCTGAGCATAGTCAAAAATCACGTCGAAGGTCGAATTTCTAATTTCATCTGAAACGTTACCTTTGAAGTGTATTTTATCATATTAATCAGGTTCCAACATCGAACACAAATGTTTTAAAAACCGAGATAAAAATGCTTTCCCCATTCAAGTTTTACCAGTATAGAAACTTTATAGTTTTCTGAATCAGCCGATGCCTTTTACCAATTTGGATGTAACTTTGCAACCGAACATCCAATAACAAAAAGGAAGGTGTAATTTTAAAGCTTAAAATATAATCTTTCAGATGAGACCAAAATATCAGTTTTCATTTTAGGACCCTTAAGGTACCTTTCGATATGAGGGGTCACATATATGCATGTTTTTCTATTTTCTGTTAGAAGTTGTCTTTTCCTATCGGCTGTGAAGTTGATAAACTTATTCTTCCCCTTCCCATTTTATGAAGAATGTAACATACATTTTAAAATCTGCTCAACAAATCAAACCTGTTTGTTTTGTTGTAAAGACTTATGTAATTTTCAATCATTTGGATTCTTGCAACCCATTACAATTTTCTTGTGTTCATTTTCTTTTATAGGCAAAGAAGGCTCTGAAGAACATCCTTCAGAAATGTGTCCATCTACCAGCTCTGGAACCTCTCCTCCACGATGCACCTCCAAACATCCTCAAACATGTTGTTGGACAATTCAGCAAGGTCTTACCCCATGACCCTGCAGCAAGAAGACTCTTTGTTACCAGCGGTGGCCTTAAGAAAGTACAAGAAATCAAAGCTGAACCAGGAAGTGCTCTTCATGAATATATCAATACCATCAATAATTGCTTCCCTGAAGAAATTGTTAGGTAAGTTGAAGATTTTGTAGTGATGTGTTACAGAGATCCTCTCTTGACAGCTGTAGCATAAGTAGACATCAAATCCCAAGTCGCAACCTGAATGTGAAAAAAATTGTGAAGTGCACTGCAAGCCAATATTTGTTGAATGATTATTACTGGGCATATTATTGAAATAGTTATGTAGGAGACAAAACATGCAAAGAATCATTGTGAAACCCTGAAGTATAGAAGAATGACTAGACAGTGCGCTTCTAACAAAAGATCAACCGGTAAAGCAATGGTAAAGTTTGGAAAGCCAAGAAAAACAAGTTGCAATAATAAAAGGGAACAGGCAGAGAAAATGGAAAGAGTTGCAATAGAAGTGAAACAATTCAGAGAAGAAGAAATGTGGAAGAATGCCAATTGAAGGGGTTTTTTTCCCTATGAATAATATGGATTGTGGAAAAAGATGTCCAAAATGGCTGAGCATTGTTGATTACCGTTTTTTTTTTCTTGTTGGTTTAAAAAACCAACCTTAATTTATTTTTGTTTTGGTCTGTGAAAATTCATTGCAAATATGTACGGCATTGCATGCACTGGGGGAAATCTATTTGAAATGTGCATCGTCCAGAAAAAATCAAGAAAAGTGTGTTTCCAAAAAATCTTGCTATGCCACTGGTGTCAGGACTGTAGAATTTGGATTATGCTTGGTAAATAACCAATTTAGTAGCAAATACCCTTTGTTATTTCATTGTCAATGAGACAGGAGTTCGTACATCAGTGCCGGATGATATGACTTTTTTGACAATTGACGATTGGGTTGTTTCTTATAACAACACTTAGCTATTATAGGGTATTCATACACTCTGCGTTAAGTACACGTTGAAATTGTAAATCTAATTGGACAGCTGGTAACTTTTACGCATTCATTAATCTTGTCTAGTTGCACGGTGCGTATCACGTAGTGCGTTGTTCAATTCCATTTACGCATACGCATAACATGCTCGCGCTTGTATTGCAAGTTTCAGTTTACAAGAAAGGTAATTCTTAGTCACTGAGTGCGTTTTTACTTCCTAATAAGGAATTTTGGCCATCCATTATGAGACGATAGATGACAGTGCGTTCAGCGTGAAACGCAGTGGAGCCGCGCGTTCAAAATTACGGCGCGATGCAGGTATACGCACACATCCGGCGCGAACAGCTTTACTGGGTTTTTCGTAATGGGCACCCCCTGCGGGGGCACCCATTACTCAAAATAATGTACGCCCATCCATTATGAGACGATAGATGACAGGCAAAACAAAAAATCTTATCTTTTATTCTCTAAATATAAATTACAATGATTAACATGGAACGATGAATGGTTGTATTTTCTATGTTTTATTGAAATAGCAAACACATTTGTAAATGATTATGCTGTTTCATTTCTTTACAATTTTATTCTAATCATTGTCGTGTATGAATTAGATTAATAACTGCTCTTTACATGGCGCTCGTGAAATTGTACAAAAATAATGCACCTTTTGCTGAAGTAGGAAGTTGTCCAACGCATTCGGCTGCGCCTCGTGAGTGCAGACAACTCAAACTTCATTTTTTTGTACAATTTCACTTGCGTCAAGAAATACGCAGTTATTAATCTATAAATAATCTTCTCTAGATATATACTTGAAAATAAGCCCACGAACAATTCCTAACCTTCTTCCACTTTTCTTGCTTGTTTTCTCCCATGCAGGTATTACTCACCAGGCTACTCAGAGAAGCTTCTTGACAGAGTGGAGCAATACCAACCAGTGGCATGATTGTATCACACAGACTTTATTGTATATCAGGATGTCACTTTATAAACTTCACCTTGAGTACAAAGTACAGTGAATACCTTTCAACATAAAGTAATTGTTATATGTGATGACTCACCCCGAAAAGGTGGACTTTGGGACAGAAAACTTTTCAAGATACATGTGAAAATAGGTAGCAAAAAATAAAGAAAATAATAAGAATTTCCAGCAGCTTTTCTGTTCTAAAATTTGATCGCTTTGATCAATTTCAACAAGTAAGGTGTCATTTTAAAGCTCAGAAAATGCTGCAACAGATGAAATGAAAAAAATCGAAATTGATATAATCTTCAAAGTCCCCCCCTTTCGGGGTGAGCCATCACATATGAGATTCAATGTATTGGATCTCATAACACTATGTAGAATCAATATATTGAACTTGATAAAAAATGATTTTCAAGTCCATTCAAGTGCATTGATTCTGTATTTAATAACCCAAAATAAAGCCTATTACAGGGGTTTAACTCTTTGGAAGAAACTGTAGTTTACTTTACACCGCCTGTAAGTTGATTTTGGATTTGCAGAGTATCATTATTATGCAAAAGAACCCGAACCTCCTACCCCCAAATCTATGTTTAAAACAAACTATCTCCCCCTGGATTCAAACCCGGTACCTCTTGCATCCTAATTCTGTTTTCACTGTATCAAGCCACCGAGGCACACGCTGCCATTTCGTCATCATAACTATCTCCGGTCTATGACATATTTCGACTTTGCCTAACTTTTGAGATTTGTGATTTTTTAATATTTGGTAGGGTTAGGGTTAATGGTGCGGTCAGGGTCCAGCAATTTCATCACTTCAACATAATTAAACATTTATCGATACACAGTCTTTACTATGATTATTATAGTCATCTGAAAAAAACCTTTTCATTCTGGGTGGGATCAAATTGCACTGCGTGAACAACAAACCAATCAAATTGATCATCAAGTCACACAGCAACAGAACAGACAATTCAGTCAAGCTCACGAGTATCGCCTGAGTTGCGTTTGAACTTTAACCTCATCGCACCAGATGCGTAAAATTGAAAAGGTTTTCTTCACGCGAGTATAGTAGTGTATATTAAAATCTTAAACTGCATGTTTGTAGACATTGAGTGACATTGCAACAGTGGCGTAGCCAGGGGTGGGCAAGGTGGGCAATTTGCCCACCTTGGAAATTTTTTGGAGAAATTTTGAAGACCTGGGAGAAAATTAAAGGGGGCAGGAACTGCCTTTTCCTCATAAAATTACGACAATTAGAGCTGAAAATCGCTATTAAATTAGGTTGAAAACTTCATAAAGCACAATATTTGGCGGTTTTTCTTGAAAAACTTGGCCTAGTCGGCCCCTTGGAACCCCAGTAAAGTCGCTCAATAAAATTTATTGGAGAAATCTTGGGTGGTTTGCCCACCCTTGGAGAAAGGCCTGGCAACGCTACTGCATTGCAATGATGAAATTGATGGACTCGCTGCATCATTACACACAAATAAGATGTGATAAGACTGCTTGGTTTTGTTTTGATGGTTTATTAATTTATTTCACTTATCCATCCAATTTTAACTGTTAGTATGATCCATCAGGCAGCAGATTTGGACTGGTCTGAAGTTAAGGATGTCAAATGAGAATCTTAAGGCATCTTTCATACAATAGAGGGTTTGCATGTTTTTATCGATTGGTAGCAAACAAAAGATTTGGACTGATGATCTTCCCCGCAAATATGGCGTAGCGTAGTCTATTCAACAAGATATTGTAATTGACCTGCTGATAATGGTGCATTTTTATAGATTGGACAATCTGAAGCGGTTATGTTAAATACTTATGTTGAATGCACTTTAACAATCCGCCATATTTGCGGTATGATACGACACACGGTAACTCTGTATTAATATTGTAAACTAAAAAGCACTTGTTTTGGAACTGGCATGCATATTGCCTTTTGATTAATCATGCACTCCTTTTAGACAAAATGAGTACCAAAGCTAGTATATAGTAGGAGTACTATAGTCATCTGAAAAAACCCTTTTCATTCTGGGCAGGACCAAATCACACCGTGCGGAACAACAAGCCAATCAAATCGATCATCAAGTCACGCAGCAACAGAACAGTCAAATCACGCGAGCTCACGAGTATCGCGTGAGTTGCGTGTGAACTTTAACCTCGTCGCACCAGACGCGTAAAAGTGAAAGGTTTTCTTCATGTGACAATAGGTAGAATGCCAGTTCAGAAAGGAGTGCTTTTATTTTAAATGTACATTTATCATAATTGTAATTTTAAGAACCTTATACAGGATAGATAGCGTTATTGTATTTACTATTGTAAAAAAGATAAAACAAAGATATGCCCATCACATGTAGTCAGTCAGAGTCATAGAATATGTGAAGACAAATGCTGTTTACAGGGTATCCAGTATCAGGTTTTTCATGTTTATGCAATAGGGCCATGTAATCGGGATTTTTGTTTATGTTGTCTAAGGAATGGTTGCTAAAATCCATAATAGTGGCATTAAAAGCAAATTGTTAATATTATTTACATTTGTTGTATATAATAAAAGTTCTAAAAGTATGTTTAATGTTCATTGTGTAAATATAAAACAGAAAAAATAAGGCACTAGACCTACAAAAAAGACAATTCTAACAATATACTTAAGTGTTTGAAAACAAGTGGTAGCAAAACTCTTAATCTTTGATTTGTAATAATTTTATGTGTAAATTACATATAGATATTTCTGTATTTTATAAAGATTATTTTGCATTAATTAACAGAAAGTTCAAACAAAGCATGTTAGGCTTGACGTCCAAAGACATTCGCTCCCCTGAGAGACATTCGCTTTGACTTATTCGCTGAAATTAAGAGTGAATGACACTTAAAATGATTGGATATTGGTTAAATCGGTGAAAACATCAATGAAACTAATGCTAACATCGATTTAACCAATTTGTTCGAGGAGCCAACGTCCTATGGGACATGGTGCATAGATAGATAGATAGATAGATAGAAGCATTTTAAGTAATAATTTTCTTTTGAGAGAAAAAGTCAGAGCGAACATCGAGAGCGAATGTCTCTCGGGTGAGCGAATGTCTTTGGACGCCAAGCCTTGTGGAAATCTTGCTGTACTGTGAATACAGGAATATCAACATCAGCGATTAATGGGAAGTGATTTTGATTTACCATTTAACATGATTATTAGTATATCAGATTTTGAATTAAATTTTCAGGAAATATGATATGTGATATGGTTTCATCCGTCCATTTTTGACACATTTGTTAAGTTATAGTGTTGCTGTACAGAGTTTAGTAATACTGATTTGTATTTTCATATAAAAATGAGACAGATAGTCACATTTCCTTTGTATTTTCTAGGGATCTTCTCCTCAATGTGCCTTCATATCAAAAATAAATATGTTGAAACTATGAACGATTCTGTTTTTGACTCATTGTTTCAGGCTCTCATAATTTCCTAGTTATAATATGAAGAGTTTGTTTCCAAAAGGGCCTAAATCCACTTTTCATAGTTCTGAGAAAATCAGCAAAAACTTATTCCTTGTTATGGTAAAATCATTTTCAAGTTTTACTGCATTAAATGTTAGGCGTTGGCACTCTGACAAAACTGAAACCACTCATAGAAATCAGAGCTTTATATATTTTTATAGAGAGTTTTATTTTCACTATGAAGTGGATTTAAGCCCTTTTGGAAATAAACTATGGATTTATGCCCGATTTTTGTGTACTGGTAAACTCTATGAAAGCAACTTTTGGGGAAATGGCTTGGTTCCATTAAACTACTACTATATATATAGTACTACACTATGGCACCACTCAATTTTGACCAAAAGTGGATTTAGGCCATTTTGGAAATAAACTCTTCAATAGCCCAGCTCAGGGTAGCTCAGTCTTATCAAAACATTAAGGTCCGTATGTTCAAACGAGGTTTAAGAGTTAGACTCGGTCTAAAGTTAGACCAGGTCTATGTCAAAATTACTATTGCCAAAAAAGGATGTTTGGTAGCATTTTTGAACTGCAACAACTTTTTTAGTTAAACTAAGCCTAACTTCAAACCTGGTCTAACTTTTAAACCTCTTTTGAACATACGGACCCATAAGTTTTTGTTCTTGGGGATTGTCAGAAAAAATGAGCAGTAACTATTACTGTATATCCAAAATTTAATTTTATCAGGGTTTCAAAAACAATAAAAAACAAACAAAATGAGTATAATGGTACAGGTAAAATATTTCTTTATAGGTCTTTTCTTAAATCAGATTTTATTGTAATATTGAGTTTCTCCTGTATTACTCAATTTTGAAATCAGTGGCCTTCCACTCATTTTGTCAGAGAACCTCACAAATAATGATTTTGTTTTTCAAAGATATATGTGATGGCTCACCCTGAAAGGGGGGACTGAAGATGATATCAATTTTGATTTTAACATTTCATCTGTTACATCATTTTCTATAAGCTTTAAAATGACACCTTACTTGTTGAAATTGATCAAGGCGATCAAATTTTTCAACAGAAAATCTCCTGGAAATTCTTATTATTTTCTTTATTTTTTTGCTGCCTATTTTCATCAGTTTCTTGAAAATGTTCTGTTGCAAAGTCCCCTTTTCAGGGTGAGTCATCACATACATTGTTTATGGAACAACTATCCAAAATTGCTATTTTTATAGAAAAAAATATAATTTTCAATTATAATTTGCCCTCTAGTATACCATAGACACTATGGTTTGTTGTCCTGTAACTATCCAATTCAAAGCATCATATACTTTATAAATGTAAAAAAAAATATCAATTGTCTATTATTGAACTTAGTTTTATGCCATGTATTTCCATTTAATTTCAAACAAGACCTATCTTGGATTTTTTTCAAATTGCCCTTGTTTCATACTGAGTGTTGTTAGTTTTTTGTAAACTGCTCTTGTTTCATACTGAGTGTTAGCAGTTTGAATAATTAAGTTTTTCATAATTGTATAAGATTAAACTTATATATTGTATCTTGTAAAATTTTCATAAAATCAATACAAGTAATAATTCATCTCCCCAATGAATACAAAACATGTTTACCTGCGGGCTATTGTTTCTTGTACATTCTGAAATACTCTGAAAATTTTAATATAAGATATTTTCAGACAAAGAATACCTAAACCACAGTTTACAAATGGAAATTGACAATTTTGTGTTAAAATCAAGAATCATTATTGAATGTTTGACATAATTCATATATGTGGGAGCAGGCTATCCAGCGGAAATAGACAACGTTTTGTTTTCTATATGCTCCAGTTATTCCCAGGATAAAGATTAGCATTTGCACATTTTCGTGTTTTTTTGTTGAAATCTATAGCCTGGAATTTGATCATCTCACCCAGATATTTTCTGTAGTATATTTGTTTGTTTATTTATTAAACCCCTTAAACCAAAATATGGCCCACTTTCCAATGATTGTAAAAATAGGTTTGAAAATATTCATGGTATTTATATCTTTTAAAATACATTCCTGCACTGCCTGAATTCCTAGTTTTCTAGATCAACAAACGAGACTTGCTCCATAACTGTCCAAAATAGTTTTGATGCTTCAACGATTGATTAACTTCAGATTCTATTTCAGGTTTAGCAAATTAAGTATTGATTCAATTATCAAATAAGCTTACAGAAATCTTAATATTAGATGACTGGTGACAGAAACAAAATTAGGAACTTGGAGTTTTATGATTTTTTCAATGTGCTAAAAAGCAGAAAAGATAATACACTGTCATTAAAGGTTTCTTTAATTCTTTTATCTGAATCACTTAAAGATTGGTATACAGTAACCTTTCCAAAAAGTGTAAGGATGTAGGGAATTTTACCTTCTGTCAAGTTATGTGTTAATGAGTCTGATAAATCAAATCGCAATAAATTATCATGTGCTATTAAAGTGTCACTAATTGATCATAATAATCATAATCATAATCATGTTTATTTCCATCAAAATTACATAAATTCACATAATTAAACGAACAATATACAGACAATTGATGGAGGAGGGATAATGGAAGGCAAAAGCCTGAAGAGTATTACCCCTCCTTTACAAAGGAACAAAACGAAACACTACGATTAAAGGGGGAAAGGTCTTACAGTACGGAGAAAAAAAATACATAAAGCAAAACACGTGCCAGTGGTCAAAAAACAATGCGTGTATACGTCTAAATTTATAAAGTATGCGAGAGTAACAATAATTAAATACTATTTTTAACATATAATCTGGAGAGAAAATAATTAGATAACTTGGCATTTAGATACGAGATTTGATAAAAGAACAAAGTTTATTCTTGAATACTTTAAGATTTGGTGAGTTTTGATATTCCTTAGGAAGATTATTCCAGCAACGAGGACCTGAAGTAAGAATAGTTTTGATTTTGTGAATTTGGGGAAGATAATTTTTCTTATGTCGAGTGTTATAAGAGTGCCTGCTTTCGAAATTCTCAAACATGTTATCAAAAGATTTCGGTAATAATCCATTTTTATATTTGTACATAAATATATTTTGATTCTTTCTCGTACATTTGGCAAATATCAAGGATATTGATATAGAAACCTTTTCAGAATTAGGCTGAAAACATAGTTCTTTTGAGCTACCAAATATTTGGTGCAACAAGTCTTTGTTATCTTCAAGTTCAAGTTCAAGTTCAAGTTTATTTCCACGTTTCACAAGTTACAATCATACCAGGTGTCCCAAAAAATGGTTACATGTAGAAAAATGACCGTGTGCTAAAACTACAGTGGTTAGAGAAACAAAACTTTGTACACTTTTTATTACAACCCTCTTCTAGATACTGGTGAAATTTTAGTTTTTGAGTTATTAACAAACGTAGATACCTATGTCAGAAACGTATTTGTTCAAAATTCAACAAAATCGGAATCATGTTCGTTTGATGTAATTTAAACATCGTTCAATAACTGATCCCATGTGAACTTAAAATTCACTAACCCAAACTTAAGTTGTTGTATACCATGATAGTATAGGGTAGGGTTTCATCTTCTCATTGATACCAAATTCATGAAAATTAGACTAGTTGTCACGTAATTATGACGTGTTTTTTTTATTACACTTTAGAGGAGTGATCCTCACGGGTATACCCAACAGTGATAAACACTCTACAAGGGGTACCCCTACAATGACCAGAACGGGGTTGGGAACAATCAGGGGTAGAATACCCTACTCTTTACGATACTGACTGCGATTACATGTACAGGTGTGACTCTTCTGTAAATGGGACCGAAGGCTTTACGTCCCCTCCGAAGGACGACAATCTCTCATGAAATATTCACCCAACTCTAAATACTTCATGTAAGGGGCGGAGAAGATCGAATATCTGACCCAATGCTCCCACCAAGTCAGACAAACATCTTAGCAAAGATTCCGAGATTCCATTCCGGCAAGGCAACCCTCACCGGGAATCGAACCCTGGCCCAATGCGTGCAAGGCGAGATTGTTAACCACTACACTACGCCGCCCCGTAAATTATAAATAACTACAGGTCTGAAAATTATGTCAAAATTTAATTTTAGGCAAAAATGGCCACCTATTCAAACTTTGCTATTTCAGCTATTTCTAAAATGTCGATCGGACTTTTCCTTCTAAATAAAGAAAATTATACATTTAAACATGTCCTGCGAGTTTCAGATTATTCAAAATTTACACAATTTTGCAGTTTCAAAGGTTAAAGAATTAACGTTACCCGGGAAAATTTGATTGTGCTTTATGCTTTTTTATCAACTTTCAGGCCACAACTTGCATGGAATGCAGGTTTCCCTAATTTGCATGATAGATATACTGAAAGAGAGTACAATTAATATTCATTAAAGATTGTATCAAATTTGGTTTAATATAAAGTCTGATCATGATCATTTAGACAAAAATGCACATTAAAATATCATAAAACGTGTATGCTTATTATTTTGTTGAATTTTGAACAAATGCGTTTCTGACATAGGTATCTGTCTTTATTAATAACTCAAAATTTAAAAACGCTGTGATATCAAAATTCTACGAGTATCTAGAAGAGAGTTGTAATATAATTTGTGCAATGTTTCGTTTCTATAACTACTATAGTTTTAGCACACGTTTATTTTTCTACATGTAACCATTTTTTGGGACACCTAGTATAATCATAAAACAATTCTCAATAATACATGAACATTATATATACAATTTTTTAAACTTATCAGCTAAATCTTATACAAATGATATAAAACAAATTTAGTAGAATTTGAAATGACAATAATATTGTACAATATCAATTTGATC
>JXSR01S028192.1:18967-36276 GCA_000969725.1 Ophiothrix spiculata | reverse complement strand
TCAATTTTGATGCATCCAATTCATGAGGCCCACTATAGACTGTGATATTTCTATAGAATCTTATCCCTGGATAAACCAGACACTTCACAAATTAACTTAACATTATAATGACATCGCCATCTGCAGGTGGCTTAAGCTTGGCACTGCTTTCAACAAACCTCAGACCACATAACCAGGGTTCATGTTTAGACATGGTCTGTACAACATTAATGTGCTATGCTCACAGCTTAGATCAGAGATCAAATATCATACCTAATCAGAACATCCATGTGCAGTCAAGGTCATTAAGTTAACAGGTACTGAGTGGATTCAATAATACAGAATTAATACAGAAAACCAAAACCAAAAACTCACATTAAGGGTTCATTAGCTGCAGTAAAGAGAAATTTTTACAGCCATGTTGGATAACACTGTTGCCAAAAGATTATAATTCCATTGACTGACATTGTTAAGAAGCATTCTATTTCTCAAGTTAAACATCAAAATTGCAATGAAATAAATCAGAATGCTAAAGAGATATATGCTTAGTCAAAATGGTAATCAGACATTTTCTCAAAATTGGGTATTTTGAGCACCGTATTTAAAATGTTACTGTTATTAACTCTGCTCTGTCATTATTGTTGAACTTGAATGTCAACATTAAATGCACATAACAGCTGCTCACCAACTATACAAATCTTAAATAAATATCTTGTAACTTGAAGTTTGATTATGTACCATTACTGCTAGGTAGGAGGGGGAGACGGGAGGTGGGAGCTAGAGAGTTCAAGCCCGTTACAAATGTACCCAATTTTAAAAGCACTGTTGTAACACACACGAATTACTTAAGGGCAATCAAGAAGGACTTGATGTGTATTAACAACTGGAAATGGGTTGTCTCTCCTTAAAAGATAAAAGTGCTTTCGTTCTCAGTCAATTAGTGATAGGAGACAAACTGGGAGGAGACATTTGGTTATGATAAGGTGCTTGCAAACATGACTAGCACCTGCTGAAGCATAGACCTGCTTGCAAAATACTGATACTATATTAGAGTTAATCAGGCTAGTGGAATCTGTAATTATCATAAATTGATGAAGATTTGAAATTTTGGAAGATCTTCAACATCCTTTCAAAGATGGTTAATTTGTTCTGTTTTGTGTGAAAAACATTTGCAAAATATATCAAGAAGTAATTCAAGTCTTCCGTTTCGATAATTACTTTTAAGGCTCGGCTCTATCAAAATATGATTTGAAATCTTAGCCAATAGGGGAATTTATGCTCAACTTTTCCAAAGTTTTCCCCTAATATGGAAATTCAAGCAGAAGCTTCAATATTATATGGCTCAAAAAGGTTATACTTATTCATTTGGTGAAAGTCTCCCTGAGGTGCTGCTGAACAGAACTCTACTTATATCACATTCTTGAATAAACAGCCAATGTTCCTTTTACACTGCAATTCTAATCCAAGTTCAATGTTATCAATGATTGGAATCCTCTCCAAGCAAATACATCACACAGTTGGCCAGGTACTTTTGGAAAGCAAGTGCAACATATAACAAATGGCTGGCACAAAGATACTTTTCACCTTTTTCATTGTATGCAATCAATAACATAGTAGCTCAGAAAGAAAAAAGAGGATTGTGTGTTTAGGTAAGAGGTTTAAGGTGTGTTTGACGGTTAAGGTTTTTGATGGTACCTAAAGTATACAGTTTCTCAGGACCATTTTCCAGGATCAAAACTGCATTGTTCGCAAAATGAAAGAAAATTTTACTTGACAGAGAATACCATAGACAATACCATTTTTGTTCCCAAATGGAGAGGGTGCTATTCTGTTGGACACACTGATGTCACAGACTAGAATCCTGTCTTATGATTGGTCAATTGAGGCTGTTCCATGTTACTACTCCCTGGCATGAAACATTGCATTGGAGGTGAATGACAAAGTCTACAAAATTTATCATTGCAGCTAAATATTTTTTGTATCAACTTTTTTCTTTAATGTGCATAAATGTGTCTTTCAACTTTATTGTAAGAAAGTAATAATGAATCAGAGCGGAAACATTAAATATTTTGGAAATATTGGTTCACTCCATAGACATAGCACAGTAAGTTTCACTTCAGTAACAAGGAATGAGTATGCCAAATTCAACAACTGCGTCCGACAGAATACCTATTTAAAGGTTGATCTAATCTGAAATTTCAAGCCCATTAGCTTCAAAGGTAGCTCACAAAAATTACCTGTCAATCAAGTCTCTATTTTGTATTTAATTTCCTTTGCACAAATTTGATGCTTTTCCTGCAAATTGCATTCAATTTATGAGGCATCCTGTCATTTTCTCTGGTCACTTGATACACTTTGTAAAAAGGACACCACAGATTCACAGTGGATGACCAATTTACTTGATTTCATTTCTTGACGTCAAGTGTCAGTAGAAACAGGACACCTGTTAAGAGGAGTATGCCAAGAATTCTGACAATGCTCAGGTAGATTCCAGACTATCGTACCTACTGGCATCTCAACATGCCATGTGATCAGTAATTATTGCGCATCCGATTATGTCAACAGGGTCCATGTTTTAAGCATCCGTGTATGTAAACAGGGTCTATGTTCAAAACATGTTTGTCACATTTGGTTTCGATGCAAGTAATGTAAGGAAACATGGCTGTTTCTAGATGTATATTCTCAATCTCAGTGCTTCTTAATCAAGGGAAGCATGTTGTTGTCTGGTGCGGGTCTGGTGTGTACCATCCTTGGGTAATTGGTTTTCCAGATACAGATTGGCAATGACCTTTATCGTATGCTGCTATAATAGGCAAAACAAAAACACCAGAATCCATCATGGAAATGGATTGCCGCAAAATGATAAAGTTATCATATAATGAATAGTGAATTTCAGGGTAACTTTGCATGACCAAAATGTTATTTGGGCTAAAAGTATAATGCTTTACAAAATATTACCCTGAACTAAGGCTGGAAATGCCATCAAGAAAGCTTGAATTAGGATAATCAGGAGCTCGTGTGGTCTAGTGGAATAGAGCAGGACTCCGAATCAGTAGGTCGTGAGTTCGAGCCCTGCTACGGCAAACTGGTTATGTCCATGGGCAAGGCATTCAATCCTCATTGCTTCATCTACCCGAGCGTTATTGGGAAGCTGTTATGGGAAACATTACAATCTAAGTGCAGATAGGGTGCGCGCTTGGCCAGCGACTCCTAGGTGAATGCGAAAAGATTGTGACGGTTTCCTGACGGCAGCGTAATAATAGGCATCAGCGCTTTGAAACAGTTGTATAAGGTGTTCTATAAATGGTGTGTATTATTATTATTATTATTATTATAAAGTGTGAAAATGCAAAAAGACTGGAATTGCTAATTAAACAAATTTGGAGTGGGTCAATGTTGTCATTACACAGCATTTTGTTGAGCATTTTATGTCTAGGATAATATTCTCTGAGGAGAGTTAAGCTTCTACAGATTTTAGGCATCTCAATTGTTCAAATTCTGCACTTTGTGTAAAGCATGATCGGAGCATGATCTGCCATGACAAATTAACAAAGCCTAAATTCCACAAATCCTGGTATGTGATGGATAACCATCAGATATGTACAAAAAATAATGAAGATAATTAAAGGTCAATCAGGACAAAGCTTTATAAGGTTCATAATCCGGAACAGCGTCACATGAACCCTGATGATCCAGTCAAGCAGGTCCATGAGCTATGATATTTCATGATGTCAGAGATGGCCTGGACATATTTCATGATATCATTGATGGCCTGGGCACGATATGTCATTAATTCATGGGCATCTAATCAATAGCCCTGATACTGATTAGTTACAACAGGTTTTAATCTTTCCGCATTAAAATGTGGTATCCAAACACATGTTAATTTGGGTTAACAGACATGATGATCAGCTATGCTGGACTGTCAAGATCTACAATTATTGAACATCCTTGAATGAATGTGAAGTTGATAAATACGTCATCTACTAGTCTGTTTCTACTTCGGGACAATTGATGAGTAATCTGGTTGATTGTGAAAAAAAGTATAAGACGATGTTCAGTAGAACAATTTCGTTGATGCTGATGTGGGTGATGAAGACAAATTCAAGGTAAACGTTGTTTTGAAGAGGTGACACCTTTTTAGGACAATAGAAACAGAACAGTTGACGGATCACCCACCAAGTTGGTGGAGCACAAAACACCACTGCTGACTAGTAGAAACACACAAATTTATTGGTGTTAATGTGTCTATCATGGTGCCACAATGTGAGGATGATGTCAAAAATGTTAAGCCTGCAATCTAAACCTTATCATGTTTTGAACATTCTGGGAAAAGCACGACCAGCCAATATACGTCTTCTTTTTCTTACAGAATAGCATCAACTTCAATACTGAAGACTGTGACGCGGTAATACTATCATCAGCAATACTATCTTGCCGTTTCAACCACAGCGGCATTTCGGGAATTGCTGTATTGAATTTAACTTTACAAAAACTCTTTAGTGGATCACATCAAATCTGAATTCTTACATTGCAAAGACATGACATCTGTTGCTGCTACTTTGCTTTGATCAAGACAATCTAAGCAGGCCTGTTTACATCATGAATTGATACAAAGAAACATGTGTGCGTAGCTGAACACAGCACTGTAGAAGATGCAGCATACCTTTGTTTGCAGACAAAAAATGCCTCCTTAGTATATGCAAGACAAAGTATGCACATGTAATCGCAGTCAGTATCATAAAGAGTAGGGTATTCTACCCCTGATTGTTCCCAACCCCATTGCGGTCAAATTCAGACTTCAAAATCTGCCTGTGCATTAATATTCACTCAGTGAGGTCTGCACAATAATTGGAAGAAGAAGCAGCAAAAGCTACTCTGAAAAGACCTTCAATTATGATGATGAATGTTATGTAACATGAGTCACAAATCATATTTAATGAATGGATGATGGACAAGGTTAATATGAAGAGACAATTGTTTCCAGAAGTTCGGCAATATACTATGATTAAGTATATGGAGAAATGAAAATGTCAAAATCACCTTTATGTATCATTTTAGGTCAGAGGTCATCAAATAACAATCACAAACAAAATAAAGCTACATAGCAATTTTTTTAGAGTACTGAGTTACCGTTATAACTGACCCCAAGTGCCACAAATCTTCTTCACATATTGAATATCAGATTTCTACAGTTGTTAGTTATTAACATCAAACAAATCCTTTAATCCTACTTCTTACTTTTTGGGACAAAATATATCCTGCCACAGTTAAATAACAACAGGTTAATTGACCATTGACTAACAACCTCATCAGAAACTGGACATTTTTCAGAATTGTTCTATATGCAGTTTGTGTCCATCTCTTACTTAGCCTGTATTTCACTGTGGAATGGTTTGTCCTGCTATTAATTAACCATATCCCTGTATGTGGACACTGGGGTAAACCATAAAATTAGAATGGCTTGGGGTCAATTATCTGGTAACATGCACACAATGTGTAATATGGATCTGCATATTACAGCCCTCATTCAGAGCTTCAAATTATATGTGCTCTTAGGTTGTTCAAACCAAAGCAGCTATATTAACCACTGTCCAAGCAACATTGATTGATTCTGCTTGATAGCCTGGTTTGAATAGGACTTGCTACATAGTTAAGCTATGTACAAGTACCACAGATAAAAGTACTGTTAAGTTCAATGAAAAATTGCTCCAACTTGACCTATACAGTAGCATTTGTTTGCGCCTGTCAGTCTTCCTCCAACAGACTATACCACATCTCTAGGCATGCTTTCAATCTCCTGTGTGCTTAAGCTTAATGAATATTGTGTAAGAATACCAACAAGACACATCCAGGTGACCTCATTAAACCAACCTCATTAGCTGCAGATACTAATCTATAAAAACAACATCCAATCATCCAAGGCTAAAGATGTATTGCCAATATCCGCTAGTAGTCTATGATGATTAGGTCAAAAGGATTATTCTAAATTGAAGCCATTTTGATTTTATCTATTATTGCCAAAGCAGCTATATTAACCACTGTCCATGCAACTTTGATTTTGATTCTTCTTGATGGCCCGTTTTGAATAGGGCTTGCTACATAGTTAAGCAATGTAAAAGTGCCACAGATAAAAGTACTTTTAAGTTCAACAAAAAACTGCTCCAACTTGACCTATACAGTAGCATTTGTTTGTGCCTGCCAGTCTTCATACGGCAGACTATACCACATCTCTAGGCATGCTTTCAATCTCCTGTGTGCTTAAGCTTAATGAATATTGTGTAAGAATACCAACAAGACACATCCAGGTGACCTCATTAAACCAACCTTATTAGCTGCAGATACTAATCCATCAGAACAACATCTAATCATTCAAGGCTAAAGATGTGTTGGCAATATCCGCCAGTAGTCGGTGATGATTAGGTCAAGAGGATGATTCTAAATTGACGCAATTTTGATTTTATCTATAACAGATGTCCTTGTTAATTTATGACACTAATAACTTAAAGTAATCTGAATCATGGTGCTGATCATTGAGACATGGTCTGACAAGGGGTCTAATCCGGAACCTTTATGAGTCCCATTCTCCAACTGCTCGGCCACGCTCCCCTCTAGTTTAATACTTTTTTACTCTGGATAAAACTCTTTTTAAGTACTAGACTCCCAAGAGATCCAGAAAACATGCCATGATAGACATTTATGTGAGACGAGAATTAAACATGACACTCATTGACTAAAATTAAAAATGACATATATGCAATGAGTAGCTGTGAAAAAAAAGCCTGAAATTAATTAAAACAAGAAAGTGCTGATAAAAATGCGCTCATACACAAAATATTTTAACACGATACAAAACTAAGACCATAATGTGCATAAGGTCCCAAACTCATCAACCATCAGCAGAATACTCACATTTATGGCCATCGAGCATTACAGTACAGCTTTCTAACTCGTAAGTCTTATGTATCGAGCACTTAGATTCAGGAATTTAATGAACTGATAGCAGCATTTATGAAGTGTCCTTTAGCAAGATATCAACTCTCATATGTGACCCGTCATATCGAAATTAGGTACCTTAAGGGTCTTAAAATTAAAAATGATTTTTGGTCTCTTAAGCTTTAAAATGACACCTTGCTTTTGGTTATTGGATGTTCGGTTGCAAAGTTACACCCATATTGGTAAAAGGCATCGGGCTGATTCAGAAAACTATAGTTCTGAGAAATTTGAGTTTAAAGTGTCTACACTGGTAAAACTTGAATGGAGAAAGGATTTTTATCTCGGGTTTTTAAAACATTTTAAAAAACTGAATATTAAAGGAAGATCCAGGACCCCAATGGAAATAATGGAAATTAGAGGCTTTCTTGGGTTATCCTTGGCTATCAGCCTAAAGAATTCTTTCTTTCTTTATTAACATTTTATGTTTTGGATGTTGGAACCTGATTAATATGATAGAATACACCTCAAAGGTAACGTTTCTGATGAAATTAGAAATTCGACTCTGGATGTGATTTTTGACTATGCTCAGCTTCAATGGCCCGTATCTCGTAATTTACTATGCCGACCCTAAGGTACCTTTCGATATGACGGGTCACACAATTCCTCTTGACCAAGGTTTCAAATTGTCATGTGAGTGCAAGAAAGTTCTATCTGCAATGGCTGCCATATGTCATATTTCTTGAACACCTTATCACTTCTTAATGCTCAAAATTGCTCAAAATTCCCCTTTCATGTGTCAAGAGGCTCCTGAAATGGTTCTTCAGGTGACGTGTCATTTGAGGAACCATTTCAAAAGCCACTGACATATGGGAGAGGGATATTTTGCATTCTAGTAACAAGGTGTTAAATAAATAAGACTGGACATTATACAGTTTGCAAAGCAAATTTATGAAAAAATGGAAACTATTGCAGATAGGACTTTCTTGCACTCACATGACAAAATAAGACCACAAAATTCTTCAATACTGGAAAGGTAAAAGACTTGCTGCAAATAAGTTGAGACAATTCATTCATATTTTACAATCGTGGAGTCTATTGAAAATGCTCTGAAAGAAAGATTGGTGCTTTACCTGTGCATACAGTTTCCTTTCCTGGAGGCTAACAAATTCTTTCCCAGGCAATCAACTTAGTATAAACAATGTGTCTAAATTCCTTGGTATAAAGAAAGACTGAGCAATGTTCATTGGGCATCACCATTTATAAGTCAAACATATTGAACAATTTACCCATGAGTTAGATTGAAGCTTAAGAAGAAAAAGGAAAAATTTTAGTCCTTGACATTTGTTTCACTCTATTCCATATTTAAAAATGAACAAAATTTAAGTTGCCAAAAACATAAATTCAGGTCACCTAAATATAATTAAATCAAGGACATCTCAATTTAAGTATTTCCTTATAAGGGCAAAATTGTTAATTCCAGCAAAATCTTTTCCAACCACTTGTTGATTTATCTAATAAAAGAAGCCGTAGAAACCTGTTGCAAAATACCGTAAATGCCTTACATCCCATAGTCAGAATATGAGCACTCGGCCAAAAAAAAAAATTGTTTGGTTGCCCTCCACCGACTGACCCTATTTTTCAGCCCGACCCAAACTTTTTTTATAGAAATTTCTAAAAAAATATGCGAAACTTACCAAAAACTACCAAAAAAAATGTTATATTTTTGCTTTTTTCGATATTCAACCCTCAAAATGTTTAGGATGTCCCAAATCACTACAACAAGTATTTGATTGTTTTGATTTGGATGTTGCGGGGGAAGTTGTGAAGGCTGGAGCGGCCGATCGACCTAGCAGTCCGTGGAAGAGTATTAAAAAAAATTTTTTTAAAAAAACAAAAAAACGACCGACTGACCCTCTCTGAAAAAAGCTGTGGAGGGCAACCAAAGATTTTTTTTTTTGGCCCTATTTGCTAAACCTGCTAGGATTCTGACGTCAGGAAGTGGAGCCTACTAGGGGTTCTATAGTCAAAGATGATATTAATATGACAGCAAAACGATGTCCAATGGTGTATGTTTGTTTCAAATATTGCTTCCTAATTGCATCCATATGAAGGCTGAATACAACTATATATTTCATGGGTTAAGAAGGTCTACACTGCAAATTGGATCAGGATAATGGTGCACGGAGGGTGATCACACGCAAGAGGGGTCATTTGAAGAGCAACTTCTTAAATCACAGGGCTGGCCATGGATACAACTCTGAATATACAAATAATTATTACATGTATAGAGGAGAGTCTCACCAGTATCTAACACTGCTTTCCATGTCATTGGTTAGATTAATTTTCCAGTTCTAAGTGCAGGAGGAAAGCTGGAGTGCCCAGAGGAAAACCTGTTGAAGCAAGTATGGACTGGTAATCAATTGTACATACAGCGCCAGGACCGGGGCTCAAACTCGAGACAGTCCTGAATTCATTGGTACAAGGTGAGGGAAGTACAACTGCATGACCTGCTTCACCTATATCTAAACTGTCTCACAAAACATTTAATGCACATTGTATATGCCAGGGTTTAAACAAGCACTTAGCAGTAGAATGAAAATAAGCCAAAGTTGAGACTTTTTTATTTTGTAAACAATGATGTAACCCACTTACAACTCCAGGTCAAGTTCTCTATCATAGACAATTATGTAAATCTATTTCACAACAAATTACTACCTGTACTGTAAGCAAAATCCACTCATATGCTGCATAATCTCTGAACCAATCTTTCAATTTCCAAGAAAGATAGTTCAATTACCTAAAACCAATGTCCGACTACAAGAACTCAATATTTCCTTCGAATGAAATACATTAAACAAATGCAAACAAGGATATCACACACACTTAGATCAATCACTATTATGGCCTGTAAACATAAACTAACATCCTTACAATTTCTTTATCAATCAACACCAGTTCAAAAGTTTCAGGTAATCTTTTTGCAACAAGATTTACTGTATCTCTCCTTGAAGTTCAATGACCAAAGATGATTAATAAACAGAGGTCTTGGGTTCAAATCCCGGTCAAGGCTTGTGTTTTTCCCAAGTCTTGCACCCCCCTCCAATCTCTCGAGAAAAAGAATCATGATAATTTTGATATGCACCCATGGTGATTATCATTAATTCAAGATACTTTTTACTTAGTTCAAGACCATTTTGGCAGCAAACATAACTACCATCATTTTAAGTTCTTCTTCAATCAGTGTCAGTACAAAAAAACAAGGTAATCATTTCAACTGAAGGCAATTATATAACAGTGGAACTTTGATAATACAAGCTATTTGGGACTATATGACATGTGTGGTCTATTCAAAGCAATTTTGGGTTAATTCTGCACTATAATTCAAGTTCTTTGTCAAAATTATCAACAGGTAGAAAGTTAGTCATATGCCCAGCATCAGCACACCTTGATACCCAGTATCAACACTTTTGTTTAACACAAAATACTAGTATGTCCATTGATACCATTTACTGTCAGAAACAAAACAAAATAAAGAAAACATCCAGGAAGTTTTACTGAAATATTTACCCATCCAAATCTCATGAGAGTACCAACATTTCAAACCCTAAATCTAACCTTAAATATATTAAAATATTGTGTGCATAAGGCATGGACAGGTTTATGCAGAGGCAGTAAAGCATTACAACAGGAAGCATGGGGAATTATCACCTAACTTCCTCACGGAAGAACTTTAGGAAACTCTGGAGGAGGAGGTCACAATTGACAGCTTGGAATCCAGCCAAAACCATGATAGAAAGTAAGGCTAATAGAAAATGTGCATGATTATGGGCTAATATTCAAGAGAGGTTGAATGGCTAAGTTTAAACAGATGGGGGCTTATTTAAATTGTGATATTGATTTTGACATTTATGATGTTATTTTATGATTTTTGAGATTTTGCATAAGCTGTAAGCACTAGATATACTTCGTCATTTTTGTAGTCATTTTCATTCAGAATTTTTTTCATGGTGATTGGTTTTTAAGAATGGAGTAACTGTTAAATGTGAATGAGAATTTTTGATTCTAAATTCTCACATTATGAAAAATGTATTCAATAGAGACCTATTTTTCACCCCATTGCACATTTTCAGGTGCTTACTGATGGGTAGTATTATGTTTGATATTGATTCTAAGCTAATCTCTTCTTGCAATGATGGTCATGATTTACACAACAAACTACAAAAATGACGAAGTATATCTAGCGCTTTACTCTACATTACAAATTGGTGCCTTTAAATAATCGTCTATAATATCCCACTAAGAACGTAATATTAAAGAAAGGTATAAGGTGCCTAACATATGCATTTCACTCAATTCCAAACACTAAATGTGTGATTGAACCAGGGGATTGAACATGGAACATTTCAACAGAACTCTGACACCAATAGTTTGACAATTCAGGAACATTTTAAAACTCTTTCAAGCACTTTGGTACACTGGTTTGAAAAGATTCAACAGCAAATCAACATTCAGAATATCTTGTTCAATGAATTGGACGAGAGGATATTTGGCATATGTATTTATATTTTAACCAATTCAATACATCTACATAGAAACAAAAAAAAAGGGGTCACTGCTGACAAAAGTGCTTATTCTTGTTTATCCAATTTACAAATAATATAATCCAGCAGCACCAAGCATTTCAAATAATTTGTCATTTTTCCTTATTCCATTTACTCCATACTGCTCTTTAGGCTGCGACCACATATAGAAGTATACGGTATACGCTATACGCTCCTGGGGAGGCAATCATATTTGAAATTGACAAGGATTATCCTCATCACTAAACACATGGGTGCATGCCTCCCCAGGAGCATATAGCGAATAACGTATACAGGCATGAGAATGGATTTCTTGAAAAAAGCAGGAAAAGAAAGCTTAGTGAGCTGAGCACAAATCGACTGGGGTCCGGGGGGCCGCCTTATATGGGTCCTCCAGGGGACAAAGGCTCCGGAAGCTAACTGATTTTGGCTATTTTGACACCTTCTGAAAGGCTATTACATGCAGTAAAAATTAACTAACTGGCTACTATACAAAGTTATTAAAATATCCTATATGGGTTAAAAATCAGTATTTCATTTAATTATCAAGACATTTCCTTCATATATAATGTCACCTCAGGTCAACCTCCCCCCCCCCCCCAAAAAAAAAAAAAAAAAATCAAATTCACTGAACTCAGAGACCACAGATAAAAAAATCCTGAATTCCTGAAAAATCAGGAAGATTCTCATGCCTGCATATACCGTATACTTTTATGTGATCGCAGAATTAGGAGGACAACATATTTATGACAAATAGACTTCCAACAAATTCTAGAAATAGGCAATTTAGTTTTGTCGCTTTTCAATCAAGAAAGATTCATTAGGATTTGTATAATTCTTCTGTTTCAAATTTCTCAGAGGATACAACTCTATCTGATTAGGAAATTTGAGTTATCTTGCAGGGATCAAAGTGGGTTGTCATCTATCTCCAATGATCAATGTTCCAATTTTGACAAACAAAATTGTGTTATGTTGTAGATTTACTGATCTAACAGCTTACGGATCTCAATAGTTTTGAAAATCAAAAACGACATAATATGACAAATAAGATTGAAATTTAATGCCATGTTATGACTTATAGAATGGGGTTTCAACTCCAGAAAAGCCAGTTTAGAATAAATTCTTGTGATTAAAATATACAGATTTAGGGGTCGCTTCAAAACTCAACAGAGCATCTATTCGATACCAGTGTTCTCACTAAGAATATTGAGCTTCGGTCAATTTTTCTATTGTGTCTATTTTTGGAGAAATGCTCACCCATCACAACAAAATTATTGCGATCAGGTGGTAACTCCCTGATTAAACAAGAAACATCATATTTATCACAGTCTCACAAAACCTCTTGGGTCAATAGTGAGAACACTGGGCCAGACAAAACAATAAGGCTGCGATCAAATAGAAGTATACAGTATACGGCATTCGCTATACGCTCCCGGGAGAGGCATTCATATTTGATATTGACAGGGATTATCCTCATCACTTAACGCATGGAGCGCATACCATCTTACCTATACTCCATAAACTTTGTTTTGAAGTATAAACTTTAAGTTATCGTTTCAGTTGCGCTTCAAGCATCACATATATGGCATAATGCAGAGTAGTTTGTTTTGTACTCCAATCAAAGTTGATGTACTTGAATTACTTACCTCAGGATACAAAGGATGGAAAGCTACATCGGAGACTACATCAGTGTGACCAGAAAGTTTGTGAAGATATGTCCCTCCTCGCAAATCAAACACATAGGCCTGTAAAAGTTAAGGATTAAAGCATTTGTAATAATAGAGATGCCAGTATGTATCACTGAAAAAACCTGAAACTTTCAAAATATCTTGAAAATGTGCGTACATTTTGGCAAAAAAACTGAAAAAGGGCTGAAAATATATAAAAATTCGTAAATTTGGAGTAAAAACCACTGATATCAGGTTAAAACAGGAAAACTGGCATCTCTGGTAATTATTCGAAGAAGAATTTCACACATAAAGAAAGTCTTTTCCGTTGCTTTCACAAAAATTCAACATTATTGATGCACAAATGCTTAAAACATTTTGATCAACAAACAAACAGAGATCATACTTTAATTAAAAAGTTGAAAGTTTATTACCAATTTATATCACCTTTGAGGATTGTAAAAAAAAAAAATAATGGTTGAAGGTATTCTTTCCTCTTTGTACTTTAAGGCCTATCACACTGTATTGTTATTAACCATGCTTGACAATACACCATGATCAACAAACCAAAGTAGATGATACTTTAACTAAAATGTTGTGAACTTCATTAGCCATTTTTATCACCCATTTTGAGGACTGGAGAAGGTTAAAGTGTATATACTTCCCTCTTCTATGCACTGAATTGTTATAATGTGTTAAATTACAACATCAAACATGTCAAAATATGTATCAAGCAACAAAATACAGTCAACAACACACAATCAATATTGAGCATCAAATTGCAAATATATCACTCAAATTTATTTATGGGCATGTGAATACCTACATGAGAAATAATTAGGGACATTTACTACATAGTATTTAGACAGGATATTATTATATAACTACATTATAGCAGGGGATAGTTTAAAGGTGTTTAAAATGTGTTTAATTTACTTTTAACTGGTTGACATCGACCACTAAAATTCATTTTGTGAGATTTCACCCTCAGATTGCTTCTTGTTTACTCTCAGAGGCAGAAAAAAGTATGCAACCCTGGGGATGAGGCTGTTATGTAAATATAAAAGAAATAGAAAATAGGTATACCAATTACCTTCACGTTTTGTGTTGTATCTTCAAAAGTATAAATAATTTGGATGTGAAATTTTGGATTTACAGGAAATAGGCCTATATGGGCATTAATTGGACATCAAAAAATGTACCACTTTTGGTTGAGCCCTGGGGACGAGAATATGGTTTTATCAACATATTTTTGCATTCTGGATGGAGACCTACAGAACCACAATATACAACCTAGACACATGACTGATGCAGGATACTCACACCTACAATCAAACAAGCATTTAGCACTGAAGTTGATCAAATTGATACTTTGAAATTAGCATCTGAAATTTTTATCCTGAGTTTGCAATTCATGCATATTTCAGACTAAATCTAAACTGGACAATAAGCGTGTCTCTACTAAGAAGTGGTTGATGGGTGATCTTGTTGATGCTGACAAAATTACAATTTACGGGGTATAGTAAAAATAAATTTGGATGACGGTGGTATGTCTTCCATCAACCACCTTTTAGCGAGGTAACATTGTTTCAGCCATCGGCACCTTTTCATAGGAATAAAAACAGGTCTGTTGATGAATAATCCACCAAGTTGGTGGAGCACAACCTTCAGTTGATAGCTGATAATTTACTGGGTGACTAATAAAGACATGCTATATGATAAAAAATATCATTTTCACTTTGTCAATCATGCATAAGGACAACATTTGGAATTGTTGTAATATTTGTGCAAACTTTGCAGACCAGCTCTGTTGAGATAGTATCACCATCATCTTGCAACATGAACCTATAAATGGATTTAGTGGGATCAGAGTCGTCATAAAATTTCGGAGAATTTGTCAAAAATTTGTCCCGTCTTGCATTCACAAAATCACTAGTCTAAATTTTAAGTTCCTGTGTCATTTCCCAGACCAATATGCATCAAATATTGACCTTTCAAACTTTCAGTTGTATGCCATGAAAATTTAGACCTAATTAATTGATTGAAGTTGGTGAATTAACGTCAATCTTTTCATAGAGTTTGTTCCTGTTTAAATGGGTAACTCTGCTAGACTTCCTGCATTTGACAGTGGGATGGGATTTGATAATCTCTATATTAAATCTTAGGGTTTGGTCCACTATGCTCCAGATGCTTTCCCGATGCACAAGCGATGTTGGGAATACATTGCGAATGCATTAGGAGCCCTAGTGGGACCAAAGCATTCATTTGTAAAGTATGACTAAAATACAGAGGAGATGTAATGTGGTTAACATTGAACAGATTGAGGAAAAAGTATGCTGTAAAGTTGAAAGATACAACTTTAACTACAACCAGAAACTATTTTACTTTACAGCCTAATAATAACCAGAAACTAATGAATAAAAATGTCACAAACAGATGTACAATTATATGCTTCATCACCATGAAATTGACAATATTGTTCTTTCTAAAGATTGACACTCTGCTCTTTGTTTCTGATTTAAATATATACAATCCAATCGCGGATCTAGGATCTTAATTTTACGGGGGGCGGAGGGTGTGTTTTTCAGCTTTTATTACAAAAAATTGACCAAATTAGCCTGATTTTGTAGGATTTTGCCAATTTTATGGGGGGCGCATGCCCCTTCCGCTCCCCCCCCCCCCTGGATCCGCGGCTGCAATCTAGGTTATACTTGTGTTTTCATGGGAATGACAGTCAACATTTTGTTGGCTGTGTAAAGATTGATGTGTTTCAGTTATTTATTTGATACTGAGATTTATGAACCACAGGATTGTAACTACTGAAATGCACAAATTATCAATATATCTCTATAAAACAAATTTTATGCATCCCTTTTCTTATTACTTTCAGAATCAGAAGTTATTCTGACCATAATGAGTATTCTATATTATCAATTCTCACTTGTTTTCCAGCGGTCCATGTGGCGAACGCCAAAACACAACCGTAATCAGTCCGCCTATGGTCCAAGGGATCAATAGTCACGTAATTCTCAAGAATTCACCTCCACATACCATTCAGGTTCTGGACTACATGTGGAGCAGAACTGATGTACAGGAGACCCAGAGATTCTGATTTGATTTCACCATGCCTTTACACTAGGTTTATGCTATTCAACTAAGCAAAAACTAAATTTGACCAATATCTGAGCTGACTCTGGGCATTTATTAGTCAAAAAAAATCTTGCCATTATTGAATTCAGTGCGAAGCTAAATAAATGAGTAGATAGAAGAAAAGTGTTGTGGAGACTAAAAGATCCAACACCCCAAGTTGTAGGGTTTTTTTCAGATTAGGAACTTGATCAACCACAGATTTGCTGTCAATGTCTTGTGATCATCTCTGGAAGTCAGCTATGGTTATTTCATTTTACTCTTGATTTGTGACAGACCAATCCATCAGTCACTACTTGATACGGATGGATAGTGCACAAATTAACTATCTGTGTTTTTTGCTGAAAAAGGCACGCAATACTTTATTATCTGGGGAGCTAGTGGTTGAAAACCTATCCTGACTCCCAAATTTCTCATTTGAAGGTGAATAGGTAGGTTTTCAATACTTTCTAAATGTGAGCTCATGTGCTCTAATCATTGACCGGGACGGTTATGGCTTTTAGTAATTTTGCCTGAATTTGCGAATTTCCAAATACTTTTGTACAGTGAAGATCCAAGCATTTTTGCCTGAATTCAGGCAAAAACCTGAAGATAATCATGCCTGATTGATTAGAAAAACATATTAAGGCTACAGTCCCTAAAAACGTCTCGCTCGGCTGAATGTCATGTTTACTGCAAGTTTTTACCTACTTATACCTATTAGAATATCACAATTTTTAGCGTACATATTAAATAGAGTCTCTAGTTTATACATGGAACTTTACTAGTGATTTCACGTCCATTATCTAGGTCAAAATGACGCCTAAAGACTACTTAAAAAAAAGTTGACCCTTTTTCCCCGAAACCTCATAATTTTGTGATGTTCGAACAGTTCGACTGGTTTCAAACTTTGACAGGTTGTAGACTTGGTACTTCCTATTGAATTACAAACAATAATTTATAAATATGCTGAGTTGATTTTGAATGATAATGTAACAAAGCCGGGTTGTTTTGCCCGAAA
>JXSR01S028192.1:4890-18037 GCA_000969725.1 Ophiothrix spiculata | reverse complement strand
CATAAAATTCAAAGTTCTATGTGATATGAAATCCTCCATGTGATATGAAAAAGTTGTATCATACAGCTCTTTTACAGTCCAACTGGTATTGCATCTGGAACATATAGTTGTATTAAAAAGCTCACGCAGTTGATATGCGTACGCGACTAACCGAAACATGATGCGGATAGAAACAACACACATAGCTGTCAATCAAGCCAGGGAAACTACAAATCTAAAATTGATTGCAATTTTAAGAAAAAATAATTATTTTCAAAGCATTTTATCCTGCCATTTTCAAGTCTTTGCCATCAATGTACATATGTACTGAGTGAGAAATTCGTTATCCCCTGTTTGTTCTTTAATACAATACGAAAAATATTAATGGTTTAGGTTTGTATCACACTCGACTTTCAACCTTGTGTTATACGAAACCAAACCATTAATATTTTCTCGTATTGCATAAACAAACAGGGGATAACTAATAATATCATCTCCCTCTATGACACATGACCCATATTTGACACATCTTATATAATTTCAATAATGAGATTCCTTAAGATTTTGGCCAGTTAACTTATAGTTACTTATAGTTAAAGTATACTATATGGATTTATCAATGAAAATGAAATAGGCATTTCAATTTTCCAACTTAAAGTAAACAAAAACATATCAATTCTACACAAATATGACAATTAAGTTTACAATATTGTCCTTGCTGCTCTGATCACAAGTCCTATTGGGATACAATATGGCCCCTACCAATTTAAAAGGGTTATTTTGGTAATTTAATTTAAAATGCAAGCCCTCTGGGCAGTTAGAGCTGATACCTTATGTGGCAAACATTCAGCCATGTATTCAAAAAGACATGTGTGATCTAGTTTAATCTGAGCATTTCGGCATCAGGAAGTATCAATTTCCACACTCAGATTAACTATGTCAACAGAATCACATTCCACAAATCAACGATTTCAGTTAGATCAATAAAATATAGGATTTTCCGGAAAAAGTATACTTTAGGTCCCATCAAAAACTATACCCTAACCCTAACCCTACACCCTAAATCAGAGATGCCAGTGGATGGTTTCAAAATTTCCGGAAATGACACAAGATTGTTTGATTTACTTAACTTTTGATAAGCACCAGTATCGCTTTATACAGATAAAATTTCCTGAAATCTAATCAATGGATACAAAATTTCATGATTTCAGGAAATTTCCTGAAGACTGACATCTCTGCCTAATGCTAACCCTAACCCTAAATTAAACCTAACCCTAAACCTAAAATTCTTGATGGGACCTAAAGTACACTTGGTCTGATTTTCCTTATATCATAAATAGATATCTTTTATTTATAAATCTTACCAATTTTTTATTTTCAGTGGGTGTTCAAGTAAATAGTCCCTAATTATGAGAAAAGACAACTTGAAACTTCAATATTTGTTTTGCTAATATTGTTTTACCTTTCAATTAGTTTGGGATTTGAAATTTTGATTAAAATGTCTTGTAGGGGATTAGTGAACTTTTATTTGGACTTATTTCAAAATGGATCTTATATATATGTTATCTGATGACTTAATTAAATGATCCTTCACAGAAGGATATACAAATTTGCAATATTTGACCCAAGGAAACATTGTCCGAAGGCTAACCTGTATTGAGACTGTCTGCAACATTTTCAACTTGTCCATGCTTTAACTGAAGTTAAAAATTTCATTTTATATTTCACTACATCAATATATCATAGGTCTCATTTACAACAAGATGAGTTCACAAATGCTATGTGAAACATGATATGATGATTGTGTAAGATTTCACATACAACTCTAGCATGATTTATTCAGCAATAACATTTTGATGGAACTTTTAAACAATATTATTTGTGATTTGAGGTTGTCTATAGGACAATTGGTGCTCAATCTGATGTTTTCTGCAACTAATTGCAGTTATTTCAGACACATTTAATCTCCAACATTGTCTTTTTTGAATTAGAAATCTATACTTAATGAATGACCAATTTAGCAAGGGTGAATATATAAAAAGGAAAAAGGCTGAAAATCATGGTTAAATAGTAAATATTTGGTTGCAAATAACAAATCGTGTTTTAAATTTCAGTAACACGAAAGAGGAAATCAGCAACACTCCGGTCCTGATTTGTTTGTATCACCGGAGGCTACAAAATTTGTGAGTTTCTAAGAAAAGTTATCAGTACATTCAAATCTAGGTACAGCATCTAGCCTACCTCTATAAAGTGTGCCAAAACTGTGTCAACTATTAAGAGGCACTGTATACTGCTAATCCCCTCCATTCATCCATCTCCGATTAACATTTTCATCGTTAATTTTCCCTTTTTCACAGGCATCCCAACACATATACCAAGCTTAGATATGTGATACTACAAGATGTATTTACTGATAGTACTCCAAATTATCTATACCCAAGGTCTTAACATGTGTTTTATGAGAGAGATGCATGACGCCAGAAAGATTATCATCTGTCTTAAATGGGAAGAGAAACCACATAAGAAATCAAAAATCTAGGTTCACATAGAAATACACTTAATAAGTGTGGAACTTGTTGAAGTGAATGACCTATATATATACATGAACCTTTCACACAAATTCTTGATTTTCAAACTTGAAAATGTTTTGGATAGTGCAAACAAAAATACAGGTTTTGGTTACATTTACAATCATTTAGGCCCTTCAGTCTGGATTTATACGTCCACTGTCCAATATTTATCTTTGTTTGGTTAATAGCTGATCTGCATGTTAGAAAACTTGCTTACAAACATACATTTCTAGCATATTGTTGATTGATTTTCAAGCAAAAACCTGAACCGTAAGTGATGGTAATAAAAATGCCAGGAATGAGAAACTTGGAGATCATCAAGATAATGTCTGACAATGAATGTATTATTGAAGGCATTAAATTTCCTGTAAATTAAATCTGTTTGGGGGATTAAGTTGAGAGTGTGCAACTACGCAAGCATGAAGAATGGACTTGGCAGTTTCGTATTATACGAAAAGGTCAGGTTTCCATACTGCACATTACGATATGATTGTTTTCCATATGCTTTGGTGGCATTCCTATGGTCATTCTATGTGTAGAAAAAATCGATTAATTCAATAATAATGGAATGGTTCACACCAAGCTAATTTTATTAGAATCTAAATCAAAGACACCGACTCGAAATTCTGATGAATTTACCCGACTTGAATAGTATTACCAGAGATCTATCGTAGCTATTAGTGTATAAAAGGAAGAACTAACTTTTAAGTCACAGTGGAATCAACTTATGAGAATTGATACCAAGTGATTTAACTCTTATCAAAAATGTCAAAGCAAAAACACTTGTAGTTGGTGTTCACTTACCAATATCTAGCAGATATCAAAATGGTGTTTAAAATCCAACATCACAATGCAACGTTTTTATCAAAATCATCATGACAAGATAACTCTTTACTTACTGATCTGTCCTCCGCTCCGGTAGCAAAGTACTTAGCACAAGGGCTAAATGCCAAACCACAAGTATGAGCTCGGTTATGATGACCCTCAAATCTTCTGACACATCTGAAAATAAAAGCAAAGAACACCATATGATATTTGTTGAGATTACCATTTTGTATATGAATCAGATTATGCCTACCGACTGTATGAATCAGATTAGGCCTAAATGCTTTTCTTACTTGACACTTAAGAAGAAAAGACATAATGTCGATGAGTTAAAGTCAATAGTTCCTAGTTTAGCAAGGGATGCTGTATTTTTCTAAAACTTCCTTTCCTCAAAGACAGCCAAAACTATACTTCTTTTATAGATTCTACAGCCAAGTGGTTATGGGACTGGTCTTGCAAGCAAGATTTTTTTTCTTTCCAATTATTTTGTCTCTTTTATCACTATTTCTATGGGTGAATCTAGGGAGTACTGATATAGAAAGTTGATATGGGGAAATGCAACCCTCTAAACCCTCATTCTCATCTTGTCTGGCACTCCCCATCCGCAAAACTAAAAGATTTACTCCACCGTAGTCTTTAGTTTCCAACCATTTTTAGAAAGTTAAGTTCTGAAGACAGCCATTTTAAGCAAAATGTAAGGAATTGTTGATCTTCAAATTAATCTCAAAATGTAGCTCTTTAATATCACTTTTAAGGTAACTTCCCTTCAGCTTCACTAAGCCATTTTTCAGAGTCAATAATCCGTCCAAAGGCCCCTGGATATTAGGGCTGTGCATTCCTATCAGTATAATTTTAACTCTTTCACTCCAGCAAGCCGCTTACAGCGACTCGCAAAAGTGTGCACGATTGGCCGGGATTTCTTCTTTGACGCAATTTTTTCAAATTGCTCTAAAAAAACCTACAAGCTCGAATTGATCGAAAATTCGCCAGCAAGCAGTTGAAACAAAGTGCTATCTAATGCTACCATTTTTATTAGCAAAGAGAACAACCGTGGCACTATACAATTATCGTATGCTATCATAAAGTGAGGTGTCTGTGAGCCGCTCAGAGCGGCTTTTCGTCGAAATAGGACGGATGGTGAAAATTTTATTCTGGAGTGAAAGATATATCTATGAATGTTGTCAATCATCCAGGTTGCTTAAAATAGCAAAATATGAATTGAATCTGGTCAACTGGACTTATGTTTTTTGATAGCTACAGTATCACTCCTCATCCAAGGAGCATCATCAGGCCGTGTGATCTTCTGTCGGCTTATCGATCCGTGACGGTGTAGAATAGTCACGTGAGAGACGTAAAGGAATTTTATTGATCGCTAGGTCGTATGTGTTGCGAAGATTATGTCTAAGGAGACCTAATTCAACGGGACTTAACGATTCCGCTATTTACTCGCATCTAAAAGAGTCAAAACACACCTTTGAGGATAAGGACATTGTAATTTTAGACAAAGAGCAAATGTGGTTTGAGAGAGGAGTCAAAGAAGCCATCTATGTCCGTAGGGAGGAACCTTCACTTAACAGAGGAGGGGGCCTTAGACATAATCTTCGCAACACATACAACCCAGCGATCAAGAAAATTCCTTTACGTCTCTCACGTGACTATTCTACACCGTCACGGATCGATAAGCAGACAGAAGATCAAACGGCCTGATGATGCTCCTTGGATGAGGATTGATACTGTAACTATCAAAATACGCAAGTCCAGTTGACCAGATTCAATTCATATTTTGCTGGAGTGAAAGAGTTATCTTTGGAAGTAGGGCCACTCACCCAATGAGACATTTGGATGAATGATATCTAGCTGACAAAACTGGCTACTCACTTGGGTTGGCGGATGGAAGTTAGTGATAGGATAATAAAGAGGGTTATGCTTAGGCATAAACTTAAGATTAGGAGTAGGTTTATTGGGTTAGTATAGTCTTCATTTGGTCAGATATGTAATGATAATGGTAACCGCAAATTAAAACAGCCATCTACAATGTACTGGAGAGAGTAATTGATTGCTAATCCATAAAACAAAATGTGGTGTGGGTTTGATGGCTGGATATCTCATAAGTTAAATATTGATGATTGGAAGACAAACTTTAATCTCACAAGCTACGTACCTGTTGGTTCTCAGATCCCAGAGTTTAACTCCATCAGTAACAGCTGATGTCAGAAACAAGTCATATGCTGTTACGGGGTGGCTAACATATGTGGAACCCTGAAATATATATGCCAAAAAATAAACATGAGATAATTTGTTTGAAAAGTTTCAGAATTGAACAAGTTTTGTGTAAGCTGTTTCACAGATTAAAATACACGTAACTATACCAATAATAACGTAAAAATACTGTAGAGAAAGATGAAAAAGAAAGTATACCAAGGACAGGGAAAATTTGATATTTTGACATGAGGAGAGAATTATGCACAATTTCTAACCAAAATCATGACCAGAACCCTCAACAAGCTGTAGAGCTGACAAATTACTGCATAAATAAATATATGATTGTGGGCTATTATGGAAAATTTTCAGGGTTGACATTTCATTTTAGCCTCCCTCTCAAAAAACAAAAAAGTGTGGGATACAGGACAGTTCATTTTAATCTTGGAGTGTTTATGTTCCAACATCATACAACTCAACTGCCGAATATATTCAAAACATATTTAACTAAGCATGCTGAGAATCGCAAGTACAAAACAAGAAATGCCCAGGATTATAACCAAAAGCAAAACAAAGAAAACATTTTCAAACCAGCCTATCAGAAATTGTGGACCGTCGTTTTGGAACTTTCTTGTTAAAACGGTCAAACGATGTAAAAATGTCAAAAGCTTCAGAAATATATTTTAAAAGAAAATTTTCTCTCCAAATACTAGTTTGAACACTTTGGACAAAAACCATGTAATGAAACTGTTTTTGTGGACATTGTTATTTGATTATCTTCCATTCTGGGCACTGTCTTGTATTTTTTTCATGTTTCTCTTTGGTTAGTAAGTATGTTTTACTTTGTTCTTTGTTTTCTAGGGCATATTTGTCTTCAGGCCTTCTTGGCCTTCTGATTATGTCCGCAATATCATTTTTGTGTTTTTTACCTTTATATGGTGTTATGTATATATGATATTGAAATAAAACAGAATCAGACAGTAGATAAAGATAGCAGATGATTTTGAAGGGTTGGACCACATCCAGATGATGATAGATGTTTTCTGCGTATGTCAGAATGCAAATAGTGGTTTTTATATATTCCATCATACTGACCAAATTGTCCAACATGCTGTAAAAAATAAACAATGCCGGACATGATCAATCCAAACAACTAAACACAAACAAGTGTTTCTCAGAATCTGATGAAGATCTTGATTGGAGAACAAAATTTGATCACAGAGATTTCCATCAAGTTCCTTCCATTTTGAATTTGGCAAATAAAACAGGATAAAGGATAATTGAATACGGGAGGGGACGGACTAAGAAAGGTGATACGAGTATGTGCGATCCCTTTTCATGCTTTGCCTGCTGCTCCGTCGACCCCATTTCAAGTATAATCTTTAGTTTACAAGGCCTAAAATGTTTCCGTTTCCTAGCCCCCTTTTTGGAAATTTAGTTCCCAAGACCCCCATTTCAAGCAAAATTTTGGAATTCCAGAGCTCAAATTTACCAAAAAAGTTATTAATGCTGCTTTCATATGTATTGTGGCTTGGCAGCTTTGTAGCTTTGCAGCTCTGTCGCTTGCTTCCTTTCACACTTTTGTAGCTTTGCAGTTTTGTCGCTTTTCAGATTTGCTGCTCCATGTCGGTCTGAAAGTTGAGTTCATTTCAACTCAAAAATTCGTGTCGTGCGACAAAATTTTGCCGATATCGATTACCTCAACGACATGAAGCTTTGTTACTATGACAACCGGAAGCGGCAAGCTTTTGCAAAAAATATACGTCACGCAGCGACAAAGCTGCAAAACTACACGAGTATGAAAGCAGCATAAGGGTCAATTTGGGCTTACTTCAGTTCTCCAGACACCCCACCCCTTTTCAAAGTCAATCTTCCTTAATCTTACTTTCCCTAAACCTGGGTTTCAGATATAAGGGCCAAAAACTAATTTCAAAACTAAAGTTGAGTAAGTGAAGGTCACAAGGGAATGGAAATATAGGATATAGGATTATATCACAATCTGAAAAAAATGCAAATTGATTGCAAAGATTGATGGCCTGCTTGTAAGTACCAAAAGTCAAATGTCTTGTATTTTCAACCTATCGCCTTTCTGGTAGAGAAGACTCTGTTTGTTTTTTTAAGAAAACTTGTGATTTTATGCTACATGTAAGTAAGTATTTCTGGAAAAGACATACATGCTAAACAATATGGTTAGATATTATTTTTCCTGAACAAAATGAGAGTTTGGTATAAAAAGCAAATTTTCTAAAACTTTGTTCACAAAAAAATCTTAGGAATCCTCACCAAATTTGAGTTGTCCTTTTTCAGATTTATGACACTTATATTAATATATATAAAAATGTGCATCAATATCCCTATCGTAAATCAATTTGAAAAAGTATACACTACGAAGCTATATTTACACGAGCCATACTCATACTGACACAATTGCATTCTGGGATTAGTTCAAACTTACCTCATTTTGGCAGATAGCATGTACTGGTCTAGTGTGTGCATCAGGTACAAGTGTTACACTCTTCCCAACATTCATGTCAAATACTTCTAATGACTTGTCTGATCCTGCGCATAAGACAATATCTGATTGCATGAAGAAGTTAAGGTTTTCAACATTTAGAAACATAAGTTTCATTTAACTTTTCCTTATTCTTGATAAAAACTTGATTAAACAGAGATGCCACTCATTGGTGTTCAATAAATCTGAAATACTTTTGAAAAAATGTGAGAAACCGAAATTACTTATACCTTTGTACACGAAACAACCAATAAAAAAAATCTGAATTTAGGCTAAAACCAATTGAAAAATTCTGGATTCAGAATTTATTCTGAAATGTGGCATCTCTGATTAAACTATTCCAGATAGGAAAGAAGAAAAGAAATAAGAAAAGAAAATTCAAATAGCATAAATATATCATAGATGGGGTTGATGAGTTTATAATAACTGGTCTCAAGTGCAGATCTAGGAACTTTCAATTTTATTGGATGCAGTTGTTGAATTGTTACTGGCATGAAACTTACTGTACAATATCTATGGAGTGAACCAATATTTCCAAAATATTTTATTCTGCTCTAACAATAGATGAGTTGACACTAATGTCTATAAACACGGGTAAGGAGCTAGTCCACAGATATGCATGAGGGAACAACAAATGATTGCTGCACATTTCAATAGCCCTACTTGATTTGGCGTGAATTTTGAAAGCATGTGTCCTAAATAAAACCTTCTGCGCACCCACAGTGCCGGGCAAGGAACAATGGATATGACCGCGCACACTGCCGGGCATGACGTCCTATGTCAACTCATCTATAAAGTTGAAAGTTACATTTGTGCACAGTATATCAAAGAAAGGGTTTGATACAAAAATTAGTTTAGCTAAAAATATAAATTTTGTCAACTTTGTCATTCACCTCTAATGTTTCACGCCAGGGAGTAATAACATGCAGCCTCAACTGACCAATCAGAAGACAGGATTCTAGTTTGTGACATCAGTGCGTCCAACAGAATAGAGTGGGCTGTGGGCACCATCATAAAAACTTATCACTGCAAAGGCTGATTTTGAAACTAAATAATATGTCTTCTCACATTTGAATGACCACATATTTGTCACAGTTTTATTGCAATGACATCTGTCTATCTACATAAGAAAGTAGTTTTTACTTGTTGTCTTTATCACGCAATATATCACACAAAAATGAAAACAAATTATGCAATCAAGTTTGGTGACTGCAAATGTATCATGACAATACTGAATTCTGTCATGTTGTTATTTACCAATGTCAAGCGGCAATTGATAAAGGCTATTGTCATTTAATATGCTCATGCAATGGATATGTATCATATTTGAAACATTTGATAATTCAACAAGTCTGTCAAAAGTTTGAAGAAAGCTAACCTACACAGGTCAGAGCCTTTGCATCGGGCATGAGATTAGAATTCCCAGTTTTTCCTTGCAAAGTAAAATCAGAGTAAAATCGCACACCATTTGTTACCAAGCTGAGTTGTGTTGGAGAGGCCTATGGCCAGCAGGGTGTTTTTACTGTCCTTTAGGCCTAAAAAAAGTTCTTTGGTTGTCCTCCACCGCCCTATGCAGCTATTTTTTGAAACTGGAAAAAAGTTTTTATTCTACAAAAATATACCGCACCGCCTAATTTCCCAAAAAGAGTTTTTTTCTTTGAGAAGTTTGATCTTTGAAAATATTTTTTTAAAGTTCTTGTTTTATTTTTGTTTACATTTTAATACTGTTTTTAAACTTGTATAAAGAAATTTTTCGGTACAGTAGACTTATTTGCATCTTTATAGAGGCCATAATTTGGTGTAACTTTGACTTACATTTGAAAAAAAAATCTATGAAAAAAACAAAATAATCCACCCACCCGCACTTGCTCAAAAAAAGTTGTTGAGGACAACCAAACAATTTATTTTTTTGGCCTTATGGGCTATCCAGGCTCTTGTTTTATGCATGGGCTTGGAGTTCTATAACTTGGTCATGGATCCATAGATTTAGAAGGGAGATACCAGACTCTGCATACAGCTGTAAACCGGCCTGTGTGATGGCATCATCAGCCATGGAGCTAAAATTGGGGTTATTCGGGCACACTCAGTTCCCAGCAAAATCAATATCGGGCAAAGAGATTGCAAATAAAACTCGACGCAAATGATACACCAAACTGCAATGCATCATTGACCCTCAATTTGATCCGCATGCCAAAATAAAAATGGTGCTGAGTCTGGTATCTCCCCTCTTAAATCTATGCATGGATCACATGTGTCTGCTACAGACACACCTGGATAAACAAACATCTAGCTGTATCAAATTGGTCCCATCTGTTTAGTCTACAACCTACATACTTTAAATAATGTGAAAGATTACAACTATTCATATACAGCCAGATTAACATGATCTGTAAGAGCCAGTACCATTAATACATAGAGTTAAAACACTCTGAAGTAACTTCACAGGTACTTCAAAGTACACATTCAGGTAATCAAATAGTGTTTACCTGAATGTGCACTCTGAAGTAACTTCACAGGTACTTCAAAGTGCACATTCAGGTAATCAAATACTGTTTTCGTATCAGTACTTGCTAAATATTTCTACTTATTTGTATATCGTCAATCATCTAGTACAGAAATTCTCAACCATTTATGGTAGGCCCGATTGTTATTTATATATAATCTTGAGGGCCGGAAAGGCTAGCAGCATAGCTCAGTTTTTAGCATGTGACATGATTCTTTTGATAGTCAAGACAATGTGCATGATGACCAATATCCAGGCGCTAAAAGGTTTGGAATTTTTGAACTTCAACTCGTGCAATTTGGTGCACGCATTAAAAAAATATATATGGTAATTTTCACTAAAAGAAAGCATTTATGTGTAGGTGACAATAAGCAGCAATGCTTCATGCACAACTGAAACACAGGCATTTACACAGAACCTTTGGTTGGTACTTCCAACTTTATTAGTGTATGCACAATTATAGCGGGCAGTGTAGTAGCTATAAGGAACAATTAATGTTATGAATCCTTGTAATCTCATGGTGTACATTTTGACCACAGTCTGAACTCATTCCATGTTGCAATGTATACAATGATTAACTGTCTGTTTTGTGGTCTAGATTACACATGTTTCATGAAAATTGTGACCTGGTTCCATAAACCTTAGCAAAGTCAGGAAACCGCAAATAACTTGCTCTGGTTAATGTTATGGTTTGATGGCAAATTTGTGTGGTACCCCAAATATACATCCAGGGCTTTGCTAAGAAGTTGAAACAATCATCATTTTGAATAAAGGTGGTTTCGAGGTGAAAAGTTAAAACTTTTGATTTTAAGAAATCAATGTAGCTAAATAATACAGAACTGAAAGAATTTCACTTGAATAGTTTAGTGTTTAAAGGAACTTAGTCTGATTTTTCAAAATTTAGTTTTCAAAGTCATATGACAAATTTATGAATTTATTTATTTATCAATTTTATTTATTTAGCAAGAGGTCTCAATTTCAAATATCAGCTGAATTGGTCAAACCGTTTTGATTTTATGGGCAATTTGGTATTTCAGAGCCGCCTATAAGATTCTATATAAAATTAGTTATGCTTACCATAATTAGACACATTTTCATATGTATCTCCAAAATGGAACATAACTCAGTTATGACATTTCACATGGCTTATGAGCATTATAATTTGGTACCAAAATCTCAAGAAGTTTGAAAAAAAGTTATGGCAATTTGACCATGCTCCTTTAAAGGGAACTTAAACTAAAGCTAAATCTACATCATTTTAATCAGGCGCATTTCAAATAATTTCACTAGCAATCACCATCAATATCCACCGCAAGTGAATTTACACTCGAATGCAAACAGACTGTAGCAGCAGATGACAATGATAATGTAATAAAGTAAAGCTTTTCTTAACTCGCTTTGCATGAACATTTGTGTTGTGTTTTTGGCTTGATCTATCAGCAAACGAAAAACATTTAATGTGCACATGTTCTGTGTTCTTTTGGTTTTAGTATTAATTCAACAATTAAATCAACTAATTAGTATACATGAAGAGTACATGTAGCAAAGTCTATTTTGCCAAAAATCAAAAGTAAGATCAAAATGGCTCAATTTTCAACAACCTACACCTCTACATGTAAAGTGCTGCTAGTGGAGCTTAATTTAAATGTAATCAATTCTGTACCAAATCAAGTCCTTGCCTAGAGTCTATCTGCAAAATGAGCTCCCTGAAAATCACATCTCAAATGTTCAAACAATCAAGCTTCTACACAGTCCGCGCGTATGTGTACTTCAAAATTTAAACCACCTGAAAAAGCTACCGCATGACGATGGTCATGACTGGTCAATTTTCCCCAGTGACAAGAACTTGGGAGTGACGATCATGGTAACAACCAATCACATCACATCCTACTGTGTGAATTGCAGTGGGTTAGAAACCGTGTAGAGCACTACTTGACAATGTGCGTTGATGCCATCATTTTGTGATGTGAGTGCAAGAAAGTGGCTGCAATAAGTGATATCAGTTCGGCGGAACTCACAATTCGGATAGGTATCAGAATTTAGATACTCCGTATCAAAATTCTGATACCCGTATCTGAATTTGGATTAAAATCAGCTGAAATGGGATATCAGCTGAAATTAATATTCAGCTTCGCCACGCACCATACCGGTATGTATAAAGGTCAATAACATTATCATCATTTGTCATCTAAATTCTAAGAAAGTTTTGGCCAAATTATTTTGCCTTCTGTGATAAGGAGCTATCAGGACATGTTTCGAAGCTGTTCCGCTGGAATTGCACAGATGGAAATGTCACAGATGGAAATGACATTTCCACAGATACATTTATCATAGATGCAAGAAAGATGTTCTACATGTACTTGCCAGCTTGCGCTATCGATTTGTTTCCTACGCCACAACAGTTGTATCAGAATTCGGAATACCCCTCCATATCCTAATTCTGATACGGGTATCACAATTTGGAGACAAAATGTACGTGGGTATCCAAATTCAGATACGTATCCGAATTGTGAGTTCCGCCGAACTGATATTATTTCAAAATTTTATTACCGTACTGAC
>JXSR01S028188.1:1670-12813 GCA_000969725.1 Ophiothrix spiculata | reverse complement strand
CCGGAAAATCTTTGACATATTTCAATGTATTCTGAGCAATACTTGCAGCAAAGTTTTTTTTTCTTATTTTTCATTTAATGAGTCAAGTTTTTTTTTTGCTCACATGTGAGGCAAGTTATTTTTTTTCTCACATGGCAAGGCAATTTTTTTAAGAAAAACTTCCAGCCCCCACTCTGAGAGTCATATGGTGCGCTCCTAATGAATGTTTTCATTTCATATCTTCATAGTATTAACTTAGGTGTGATGGGGTGTCACATATAACTATATGATCCTACTGTGTGCATATCATCCATGACTGTTTTGATTTTTTGCATCAGTGACTGGGTCAGTTTTTAGTGACAACTCCAAATGACTCAAGTTACTTTTGGCGCCGGGGGAACTCCCATAATGCAGTTCAATTTAGCATGCAATTTAGCATCTTTCCCATACAGTGCTAATTTGACGTCGCTGAACATTCAATTAGTTTATTCATGTCCACTAAGCTGTTACTGTGTATTTATGGGAAGCTATAAATCATCCTCTGGATTACTACAAGAATGAATTTGTGAGTGGACGAGTAATTACTATACAAACTTATTGTAGTAAATCAGACCCGTGAAAATCGGACGCATGTTTTATTTTGTTCGGGAGGGGCAGTCATATTTGAAATGGATGCAGGTGTAAGGATCGCACTCCGATAGGCTGGGGCATGCGATGAGTGCACATGCTCAAACAATGAAGGGTCATTGGGCAAGAGCTTGATTATAATTGGCATTCGTTGAGAGAAAAATACAAATATATGAGGTCTTAATGGTCATAAACCGAGGGATCATTGTAAGAGAGCTCGATTTTTGGTATTCGGTGAGTGCAATTTGGCATCACTCTGTGAGAGAAAAATATAAAGATTTATGGGGTCTTTGGATGAGGGGACATGCAATTATAAAATAATGGGTCTTTGGGTGTCAGCGATTCTGAAAGTGGTGGAGGGTTATGCCTTATATATGCGTCACCTCCAAAATGGGACTTCCCCCCCCCCCCGGGCGACTTGCCAAGCGCTAACCGAGGGACGCGATACCAAGGTTAGACAAGCAAATCTGTTCGGAGTGAGCTATACCGTTGGTTTTGATTGTTGTTTGCTCCAGTAAGCAGAAGAGTATTTTGGTACGTCGTCAATAGGCAAATATCGCTGTGCGTTATGATCTATGGACGATGGACTACCATTTCGGGGGGAGTAAGATTCCTTTCACATCGGCATAACTTTTTCATTCGCAAATTTACACTTTTACTATATATATTTGAATAGCTTGTAAATAAAAACACGACACAGCATTCATATTGATAACATATTATTCAAATGCGGGTATTGTCGGCCACATAAGTTCGTGTAATCATCATCATCATCGTTCGGCTGCGCAGCAGTCGACCACAAGCTTCCTCCAACCACAACGGTTTTGAGCCATTTCTGACAGTTGACTATGATTCAGCATGCCGTCTGCATCTTCCAGAAGACAGTGGATATATTTTGAGAACAAGGATCTTTGTCTTCCAGGTCTCCTCTTTCCATACTTTGGGACATACAATGCATACTCTTTAGCAGGCTCCCCGTCAGGCATGCGCAGTACATGTCCAAGGAATTTCAATTGACGACTCCTGGCTCTCTCAACAAGGGGCACAGTCTCCGTAAGATTGTAGATAGTAACATTTGGTACTCTATCAATCCTCTTGATGTTTAGCATTATACGATAACATGATGTGCCAAAGGAGTTGATTTTATTCTCCATATCCTTAGAGATTATCCATGACTCGCAGCCATACAACAATATGGTGACACAAGTTGTATTAAATAGTCTGATCTTGGTTGTCAAAGGGATACTTGAACTTTTCCAGAGCTGCTCTAATTTCCAGAAAGCAGTCCATGCAAGAGCTCTCCTTCTCTTCAGGTCGCTGTCACTTGATCCCATCATGGAACCCAGGTATCTGAAGTCATTTACATGGTTGATTGATTTACCATATACTTGGAGGGGAGGCTGTGGATGACAGTTGATAGTCATGAACTCTGTTTTTGGTGCGCTGATGATAAGACCAAGGTCTGCAGCTGCCAGAGATGTACGTGTTTGCTGCGACTGTGTTCGTGTCATTGATGATTCAAGAAGTGCAATGTCATCTGCGAAGTCTAAATCATTTGGGAATTTAGCCGGATATCTTCTTGATTGTCTTGGATGAGTCTCAACCCCTGTGCCGGGTTCAGATGCCTTTCCTAACAGGTAGTCAACAAGAATGATAAATAGGAATGGTGCTAAAACATCACCTTGAAGAACTCCAGTTGTTACGTTAAAGGGTTCCGAGATTTCTCCATCAACAATTACAGCACTGGTGGAATTGCTGTAGAGCACTTGGACTGCATTGACCAGAGGCTGTGGTATACCATAATGACGCAGAACAGAAAACATACTGATCTATTTATCGAATCGAAGGCCTTTTTGAAGTCCACAAAGGTGACTGTCAAGGGAAGTTGATATTCCTTGAAGCCTTCCATAATTCTTCTTAGGATGTGTATCTGTTGAGCACAGCTACGTCCAGGTCTGAAGCCTGGCTGATTCTTCCTCAGTAGTGGGTCAGCCTGTGGTCGAATTCGGTTCAGGAGAATCTTATTGTAGACCTTTATAGCAGCTATTGACATCAATGATATGCCTCTATAGTTGGTCATCATGGAGAGGTCCCCTTTCTTTGGCAATGGGATAATAGTAAATTGGTGATCCACTGATAGGGAGGCGTTTGAGTGGTATAGACTTTACTGCAGAATGAATGAATGATATCTAGCATTTGATCACCGCCGCCTTGAAGAGCCTCCACCGTGATGGCACTATCTAAACCAGCTGCTTTGTTGGTTTTCATTTCCTTGATGATAGCCTTAGTTCGTGTACTGGGGTGTAACTAAATAAACAAACATTCCATTATCATAACCCCGGGTCTTAGCCACCCAATTATTTACGGTGGAGTGGATTTATAATTGTTCTCGACTTATTTGATAAATCCATGGTCACAATTACCGTTACAACGACACTAAGTCCTGATACGAATTCGCGAATAGGGAATAGTGTACAACAAATGGTTTTCTTACCACTCTGTACAAAATTCTAACAGTCTTTGGACTGTTTCACAAACACCTGCCGTAAAAAACACTAATAATGATTAAATAGCCCGAGTAAAATAATAATCAAAACGTAGCCAGTCACACGACGTATTGAGACGATGGCTTCACGCATACTTGCTAATGTATAATTCATGAAGGCAAAATGATGTAAACACAAATTGATCATACTTAATGCGCAATCACGCGCTACAATAAGTATATTAAGAACAGTTAGACTCATGTTCGATAAGGTCAAAACATACTTCTTATGGGCTACCAAACATTTGGTGCATCAAGTCTTTGTCATCTTATAATCTGATATATAGTTACAATGTATTTTCTATTAGTAACAGAGGCTTGGTGATGAAAAATCAATACTCCACCAAATTTTCTTTGCTTTGTGATTTTCAACACCAATCATCCGTTATTGATTAGAAGATGCATTGGAAATGATGTAATAACAAAGACTTGTTGCACCAAATGTTTGATAGCACAAATTAGTATGAATTTAGCTTTATTGTCAAGTTTAATTTAGTATGAACTGGTCAATGTGGTTGCCATAAAATATCGTGCTCATAATAAGCCCAAATCGTGGGTGTAACCAGTGGACCAGTTATGATATTTTGTACAGTGAATATTGTTTATTAAACAAAATTGGGCTCATTATTAGAAGTAATTTACGTATTATAGTCTTGCGACAAAAACACTTCAAAAACACTTGAATATAATAGTTGATAGTTGAATTGGATACAGCTATGAATCGGTAACCAGTGGAGTTCTTGAAGAAGATGGGTTGCATGATTTTTAGCCCGATAGATAAGTTTGGCGGCACGATTTTGGAGACTCTGAAGTCTGTTTATATCTTTAGTTGTGATTCCATAGAGAACAGAGTTGGCATAGTGTTTTGTCGAATATGAGACCCAAGTTTCTTATGGTTGAATTAGCAATTCTCTCAGAGCCAATGGTGAGAGTCAAGTCAGATACATAATGAGCAGAACGTTGACATGATAATGAACTCAGTTTTTGATTCATTCAACTGGAGCATGTTTTGGTTCATCCACAGCTTGATATTCATGATGCATTTAGAGAGGGTACTTAGAGCATTGTCAACTTCAATTTTGATACCTGGGTTAAATGAAATGTCATCAACTAAATTTCTAAAACAAAGAAAAATGTTTTCAGATCGTACAATTCGTACAACTGGACCAATTTTATGGAATGCCCTTGATATAAATCTAAAACATTGTAAATCAGCCAAAAACTTTAGAAATACGTATAAATCCAACATCATTGCCAGTTATGATTTTTTGAATTTGGCGCACGCGCACCTTTGGCCCTTCATGTGCTTTGTTTGGTTTTTGTATATGTTTTGTATCCCTTTTCGTATTTAGTTTTCGTATTTGAAACCTTGATTTTCAGGGGATGGTCCCTTCGGGCTTTGTTGGCCTTTTGACCATTCCCACAATATCATTGTCATGTTCTACATGTTTTTTCATTGTTTTTTAATAATATTTATGTATGATATTGTGATAAAGTGATTTAATTTGATTTAAATTGGATTCTGTATTGCGGGTTACCTGTTTTTGTTCGTGCAATTTAACCCTTGTCTTACCAAGGGGGGAGGGGTGGGGGTGGGTGGAGGTGGTTACCACCCCCCTAACGGATGATTCCCTGTCGCATAAAAACGCAAACGGATATGACCTAGGGGTTTTGGGTAGTTGTAAGTTCATCCTTTGTGGTTATTTTAGTGAAAACAATTCGTAGGTACCACCTTCAAGGGGGTCAAGGTACCTCGTCAAAGTCGGAAGGTAGGGGGGGGGGGTTGGTTGCCACCTGAGAAAATTTTAAGTCGCCATTTTGAAGAATATCTGCATGGTATTCACCTAAAACTTACAAAACATATTAGAAACATCATTTTCCTTCTTTATAAGCAAAAAAACCGGCAAAATTCCGATATTTAGAACTTTTATAGCAAAATTTCGATTTGGTAGCCATTTTTCCCAAAATCGTGATTTTTCCGACTCGGAGGTACTTATGACGTCATAATTACGTAACGCCTCGGTCGACTTCCATGATTTTGGTATCAATGGATAGAGGAGACCCTACCCTATACTATGATATAAAGCAAAGCACCCCCCCCCCTTGATAACAAACGTTACAAAAAATACGTTGGTAAGACAAGGGATGCAGATGTATGGATCACAAATGTATGAAAATATACATTCTGTAAAAATCCGCCCAAGAGTTTGGAATAGTCCGACCAAGAGAAATCTAATTAGAGCATCAGATTTTTTGTGAGAAATCGCTTATTTTTTGTTCTTTAGAGCAGTTACCTTTGTTTGTTAATGGATATATTTAAATACACTCATTTTAGGAGTGGGGTACTTTAGCTAATATTTTGCCATATTGAGTTGTCACTGTTTCTGAATTTCTCGAAATTTAAAATGCAGTATTTTGTGTGTTTTATGCTGTGCTGCCAAGTAGTCTTGATATGTTAAATGAGATATTCAGAATTATTTTGAAATTCAAGAATATTTCAATTTTTAAAATTGTTCCACTTAGAGCGCTAAAAGTAATTACACCAATCTAGATATATATTTTTTTCAGAATTGATTATCCATATCCTACCATTTTCTCCATCGATGATCCCAAGTCAAATTTCAATCATTAAAACATTAAATTTTATCATGTTCATAGAACATTTGAACTACATACCGGTATCACTCTCCAAAATTTGTTTAAACTATATTAAAAAACCCTAAGGTTGGGGAACTCAACATTTTGAAAATACACTTAAAAAGTATCATGTTTTGCCAAAAATGGTGGCAGCGGTGAGATATTTGACATTTTTTGACCAATTTTTGACAATATCTCAAAAACCAAGAAAAAAAAATCAAACATTTGCAAAATGCATTCCTAGATATTGCGTTTTAGATTATAAAAAGTAAAATGGTTCAAATTTTTACCAAAATAAAATTTAGTTAGCTTCCACGTAAAATGTTGGGCCCAAAAATATGATTTCCAAAAATGACCTCACCATCATGTTCAGTATGTAAATCCGCATCTAGAAATATATCCTTTTGTTTGAATTTAATTATCCGTTGCTGAGTTCAGAGCAAAAAGCATTTCTGAAAATGAAGGGTTGACAAGGCCTTTTTAATTTTTGCGCTTAGGTCTTTATAATGTATGTTTAATTTGTGACCAGATCGGAACACCTACCCTTGATTTTTAAGCACCAAGAACAATCTCAGCATTCTAGTTTTCCTTTAATTACAAAATGGTAATAAACGATTGCGCCAAACAACAATCAGAACATGTTAAAATGGCAACCATAATTGTATTTACTTAACATAGGCTTCAAAGTTACGCACTCATAAATCTAATACAAAACTAACCCTTTAATAGCAGTAATATAAAACAATAATTATTGCTAACATAATATAAAAAAACCTGTTCATACCTGTCATTTCTATATAGACATACGCGTATTATCAGAATGTCAGTATAAATATCTTCATAATGAGTAACCAAACGTAAAAAGTCGCAAACGTTATGAAACACGATCGGTTCAATCTGTTCACATAATACATTACCTGAGATCAGATATGTTGTAAACGAATTTGTAGCACAACTTTTTGGAAAAGTTGCATATTTGTAAACCGTAATTCCTTCTTATTATGTCCACCAGTACGTGTAAGCATATTATGAGATCTAATCATAATTACATATTAGACGAAGTAAATCAAGAGATTTGAGAGCTACAAGGCCGTATCTGCACGGGCAACAATCCCTAGAACAAACCATTTTAAGACCTAATAATGGATCTTACAGGATGAATAATCTTAATATATATACACATGTGTAAAAAAGCATTCACCGTGAGCACCGACAGGTCTGAAACCTTTAGTTCTAGGGATTGTTGCCCGTGAAAATACAGCCTTGTGGCTCTCAACCTTTGAAATGTACGATTGGTACTCTAGTGTTTAACTTCTGCGTATTCATATTTATATATTCTTATTGTTAACTGAGCAATATTTTTACCCGAGTAGTACGTAATGGTACATAACCTCTACACAAAGAATGAGCTAGTGGTACTTCAGATTATCAAAACCGTCGCGATGCATCGAATAAATAAGGCACTTAAAGATTATTATTTGTATAAGACGAATTCAAACAATGTTCATTAGTTGGTTGATTGAACAATAATAATACTGTGTTTGTAATCAAGTGTTTGTCTTGAAAATTATACAATAATAAAATTAGGTATCAATCTACCAGATTTGCTGGAAAACATTGTAACTATTGAATCAGCCTTTAAATAGCGTCAAATTACAAAAAAAAAAAAAAAAATGAAAAACTCAAGTACTAAAAATTTGTTAATTCAATTCAAATATAATGCACGGGTTATTTAGTAAACAAAAGATTTGAACAGATCTATTGTATTGACTGATTTAGTTTGTTGGATTGTACTATTTTTTATTTTTTCTTTTGACCAAACAATTCTCATGGGATGAAATCGTTTATAGTAGTTAATGTTACACTATTGATTAACATATAAAGCAAAACCTTTCCTGGGGTCTGGTTCGGATAAAATCAATCCAACGTCAAACAATGCGGAGTTTAAATTGTTAGCATTCTAATTTAACATTATTATATAAAATCAATAAAGTTTTGAAATTTATAACGAGAATATTTACAAGTTTTTTTTAACATTGAGGGTTAAGTCCCTTTATTTTCGGTTGGAATAATCTAAAAAAATAGTTAACGTTTTTGACTTGTTAGACTAGGAATACGATGAGAATTCAAAAATAGTAAAACAAACTACGGAAATGTGTGTTTTACCCAGGGGCGTAACCAATGGTGGGCAACTTGCCCCCCCCCCCCGGACGCAAAAAAATCGGGAAGGAGAGCAAAAAAATGGGAAGGGAAGAAAGGGAGGAAGAAGAGAAAAAGGGAAGAGGGGAGAAGAGAAAGGAGAAAGAAGAGGGAAAAAGGAAAGGAAAAGAGAAAAAGAAAGAAAAGGAAGGAAGAGAAAAGGAGAAAAGAAAAGAGAAAGAAACCATTATTTCATCAAAAAATAGGTGTTTTTTAGCTAAAATAAACAAATTTGTCCACATTCTACGCGCGCGTTTAAATTTTTTCAAGCAAATACAAAAATCGGGAAGCCTCTTGAGTCTTGCCCCCCGGACGGTCAAAGCTGGTTACGCCCCTGGTTTACCCCAATTTACGAAAACGTTGGATTTAACGTTTGTTAGATAACATCAACATTAACTAAGTATTGATTAACACCGTGACTTTTGCTTTGTATTAATGATGTACAGCAGTGGTGGGCAACCTTTTTACCTCTGCTGGCCAAAAAAGAGATTTTTATGAAAATTTAGGCTCAAAAGAACTCCAAAAATATATTTCCATGAAGCTTGTCAAAATGAAAACAAGCTTGTCTCCAGGTGAAAAACCCAACTCCGCCGAGATATATGGGAGGGGGAGTTGGAGTTAGCATAACAAAAGATGATGGTCATTGAAGTAACTTAGGTAATAATTAATGCTATATGAACACCCTTTCGAATACTGCAGTTCACACTGGCAGTTTATTAGGGTCATGAATTCTGTATGCTGTTCTTGGTAATGTTTTGTCAGTCAACGAGGATGGCTATGGTTAATCATTCAAGCGACAAATGACTTTTACAATTATATATTTATTTGAATGAATATGAACATCCGCAATTTTAGTCTGGATGTCTACATCCAAATTGGTTTTCAGATCTGGACTGTGCTGTCTTGCCTCTGAAGTTTTGCTTATATTCTACACAATTTGTCCTATTCTAAATCTTTATGTTTAGACTCGGTTAGACGGTGCTGCCTATGTTTTCAGATCTGGACTGTGCTGTCTTGCATCTGAAGTTTTGCTTATATGTGACCCGTCATATCGAAAGGTATCTTAAGGGTCCCGAAATGAATATTGATTTTTTGGTCTCATCTGAAAGATAATATTTTTAGCTTTAAAACTATGCCGACCTTAAGGTACCTTTCGATATGACGGGTCACATTTTCTCTGTTAGACTGAGTTGTCTTCATATGCTTATTCTCTATTAGACTGCTGTCTCTGCTTATATTCTCTGTTAGATTGAGCTGTCGACATCTGACAAGATCTGGACTTTGCTTTCTTGCAATATATTCTGCTTATATTCTCTGTTAGACTGAGCTGTCTACATCTGCTTATATTCTGCTTATAATCTCTGTTAATCTGAGCTGCCCACATCAGAAAATTATTTCAGATATGCACTGCATCGGAAGGTTTCTTAGCTATTACAAAAATTCTAATAATCTAATCATATTTTACCATTCGGCCGACTACTTCCTTCTATATGAGACTGAAACATAACTGCACGCAACATGACTGCATAGCCTACTTGTATACCACCGAGGACCATTATGAAATAATTTGAAGACCTATAAGAGATGTATTATAAACCTTATGAATTTAAGGTATTACCAATACTTACGACGTTTTGGAAGGGGTAATAAAGTGAAGAACGTTATTCTTTTCCAAAGTCTGACAAAAAGCAATACGATCTTATGTTAGATCTAACAACATAAGCATACTATTGTATCTGCAGAAACGGCGTTTTGTGAATTTCGACATTTATTTTTAAAGTTATAATTTTTATTTTATTTTGCTAAAGGGTGGATACACGTTATTGAAATTCAAAGACGTGTGCCTCAAAATTGCAAAAGTATTGAGAAATGATTTTAAAATATTCATAAATTGTGATGTCCTGCCTGCATTTAGCAAATGATTATTTCAAAAAAAAAATTGCATTTCACAATTTTGAAATATGAAAATTAAGTGAGAAAGCTTTAAGCGTCTTATTTTGTGAAAACAATCATATGACATAGTTTTAAGGGTTGATGACATCCTTTTTCACTTGGCATGATCGAAACAACATTTTTTAACATATTTGCCAAGTTTAACATGATAGTAATGAAATGAGAATTCAAAATCAGTAAAAAGTTGACCAGAAATGTGTTTTTAGCCCAATTTACGAAAACATAGTAAGCTGTGTCTTCAGTTAGTTTACCATTTCTTGGCAACAACAACTATAAATTGATTGACAATCGCAAAATACTGAAGCGTGAGCTCTGCTTTGTATAGAAAAGCCACTACCCCGAGGGAGACACCTCCAAAACTCATCATTGTAACAGAAATGTATTCAGCTATATTGACATCCCTTTTTAAACATCTTATAAAAAATACACACTCAGCTGTAAGCCATCCCTACCCATATTTTTGGTCAAAGAAAGGTAAATTTAAAAGGAAAGGGTGAAGCTGTGTTAATGCTAATTCTGATATTGTGCTTTTCGTTTATGTTTATTTCCTGATCACATATTTGTGTTCCAATTTGTGTTTTCAACCTTGTTTTATAAAAAAACATTTAATTTTTTGCTTTTCAGTTGTAAGGTGACGGGAAAAAATGTACCTTTTTGTGTCTAACAGCCTAACAGGAGGTACATTTTAGTTCTAGAGACTCCGGTAGAGACTCCACTGGACCCATTAACATATCACTCATTCCTTTTGAAAATGTGAGAACCCCGATACAACATTATTATTCAACTCTAATAGCTTCAATTATCGTTTCATATTGTGTTGAACATGTTGAAAGCAAATTACACAAAATTAATCGTGAGGTCAACATAATACTTAGGTCACATTTAGTCGGCCAATCCCAATCCCACGCTACTGCATACAAAACCACAGACACACAATTATTGTTATATACCCTTTAATGGATGATGCCCAGAAAGTATCCCCCAAACCCGGTGTAGCAGGAATGTAAGTCACCCGTTCTTATTGTCCGGGTTGTACAGTAAAGTATAGGCTAACAACTCTCACGCAACATTAGTTTCAGTAGGCATTTCAGGTGAAAAAAATAAGTTAAGCTAAACATGTTTTTATTGTGGTAGATGGAAAGAACTTATGATTAGCTTTCAAAAACCGTTTGAATTTTGAAAATCGGTCAATCCGTTCAGGAG
>JXSR01S028183.1:15104-25845 GCA_000969725.1 Ophiothrix spiculata | reverse complement strand
ATCAAAAAATAAAACAAAGACAGTGGAGGACAAACAAGTTTGTTTATTATTATGGCCTAACGATGGTCCCTTTGATAAATAAAAAAACAGGAACTGATACTATTAAGAATCAAATCAAAGCAATAACCCGTAATAAATAAATAAATATTGCAATCAACTACACAGGGGATATTAAACATTACAGCAAATTTCTCCAATGTACCCGTAATGATAACATCAAAAAAGCCGTTGTGGATGAAATTGAAATTGAATATAAAGAAAAATTGAATGCACAATCTATCTCATATTTTATTCCATACTTCTCATATTACTATAACTTATCAGTATATATGAAATTTTGATGTGGTTAATAGATTCAATAATATGAAAACAATCCATTGAAAAGTAAAACTTTAAAACATTTATGACTTTTTGAATTTAAATAAATAATGAGTATACTTTGTACTCATTCGTTTATATTATTTTGCAATTGGAAATAAATATTACAACATACTGCTACTTTAAGGGAAAAAACATGGTGAATATTCATAATGTAAAACAAAGTTAAACTGAAAACCTAGACTTACTTATATCTGGTCAAAACTAAATAAAATTGGGTCTGATTTGTAATTCAAATTAAATAATCTAAAGCCTCAATTTTTCCATATCAGACAAAAATTGCAGAAATGGCAATTGTAACACGGACATGGAAAATCATGTAATACTGAGGAAAGAAGTAGTACTCGACAAAATGGGCAAATATCTAAATGTCTGAAATCAATATTCAAGTAATTTCCTTTTTTATTTCTCGGTGTAATAAAAAAGCAAAAATTCTCCTGAAAACCTTAAAAAAAAAAATGCGGTAAAAATCAAGCATGCAAGTACTTATCACCCTAGCCAGCCCAACTCTCGCTATAATTTTGACTACGGCTTTATCATTTTACCGAGGCTGACGGGGCTACTTAAAGGGGCATTGGACAAGTTCAGCATCATCCCCAAACTTTTCCCAAAATATTTTGAGATTTTTGCATTATTTGAAGTATTAGCTGTAATAATTACAGCATGCAAATATTCATCATCAAATTCAAACCCTATATATCAAAATAGTTAGATATTCTCTTATTTCTAATTATCGTTGTCGGCAACGATAAATACTGCCCTCTATAGTACTAGTTGAAGTACTAGAATTGGTCTTTTCAGGAGATTTAATGAAAATTTCAAATTTCTTTTGATTTTTCTGTAATCTATGATGTGAAAGGCATGTTTTACAAACAAATCTTTGGCTCTTTCTCATTATATAGCATCAAGAGAATAGCCTCATACCCAAAATCAACAAACAAAATAAAATTCAAATTTTCGACTTTTTTGAAGGTTTTGATCAAAATTTTCCCAATATCTGGAAATTGACTGTTATTTTTTAACAAAGGAGGTGTAAATCATCCACAAACTAAATTTTAAAATTTTGTCCAATGCCCCTTTAAGTTAGGCATATTAAGTAATGGTGTTTATCAGCATGATTTGTGTAACGCAGAAAATCAACTAGAATATTTGAAAAACATAATTTTTGTTTGTAAAACGGAAAAATAGAGGCTTCAAAGTAATACTGAAATTCAACCGTTGTACTCAAAGTACAGAAGGTAAACACAAGCTAGGAACCACTGTAACCAAAAATATTTATGACCAGAATAAAATAAAAAAATCAACAGAGATTTACTGGGTTAAACTTATGCTCTCTAAAATGGAAAGACTTACTTTAAAGTCTTAGTGACTGTTATTAGTTATGAACCTTTTCAGAGATTTAAAATTTAAAATCTTGCGAACAAGATTTATTTTAAATAAGTTTTTTGACTTAAAAATAAACATAATAATGATTTAAAAAGTGTTTTTAAAACTAAAAGGTGTATGTTTCAGAGGTGTGAGAGGTCAGTTGACAAAAACGAGGAAAAGCGTAGTAAAGTCAAGAAAAAGGTCAAAAACGGACTGAAAATGAATAAAAAAGCTGAAATTTTTAGACAAGAAAATTTTCAAAAACGAGGAAATCAGCTGAAAAGAGGAACTCTCACACCCCTGATGTTTATTCCAAAAATCAGTATTAAGTCTTTTCAAAGTGTTTTCAATGAAATTAAAAGACTGGTATGGGTGATTTTTTATTTATGTATATATAGCCCCATTTTAATCAAATGATGTTTATTTCTATGTTGCAAATGCAATTTTAAGATAAGTCTTTTCTAAAACGAAATTTTAAATTCTTAAAAGTTTCATCACTTATAATAGTCTTAAAAGAAAGTCTTTCCATAAATCTATTCAAGTTCTATAAATGTGGCACGGTCAAAATTACTGGTATTTGATGGACACCTTGTTTATTCCTCTTTAATATTATACCAAATTTAATTGGGCTATTTTGCTACTCCAGAGAGTCCATTTAAAGGAGCTTGTCCGATTTCTCAAAATATTTTTTTTTCAGTGATCCTTAAAGAAATTTTAAGTTAAAAATTTCAGCTGTATAACCACCTTGATTTTATGGACAATTTTGTATTTCAGAGATTCCTATTCGTTACTGTGTAAAATTAACTACAGTTACCATAATTGGACACATTTTCATACATGTCTCCAAAACAGAGCATAACTCAGCTGTGAAATTACATGGATTATGAAAAAAATATGAGCAATATTTTGGTACCCAAATCTCAAAAAGTTTGACAAAAAGTTGAAGCAATTGACCATGCTTATTAAAGTAGTGTCAACCTATCACCAAATCCCATGTTGACTCCTAGAGATAAGCTCTGGGATCACACATTCAGCTAAACCAAATGGTAAAAATAAGGCTTCTTGGATTTATTTTGTACATTTGCTGCTTATATATTTTCAAAAAACAGGGGGGAAAGAAAAAAGAAAAACAAATAAATGTGACCCGCCATATCGAATGGTAATTTTAAGGTCGGCATAGTATAATATATACAAGATACGGGCCATTGAAGCTAAGCATAGTCAAAATCAAGTCCAAAACTGCAGTGTGAGTTATCTTCGTTCCTTATACGCACTCTACAGGGAGAAAAGAAAGAGCAAATTCCTAATTTCATCAGAAACAGCACCTTTGAAGTGTCTTCTATCATATTAATCAGGTTCCAACATCAAAAACATAACAAAAATATATTTAAACCAAAAACAGAAATTGTCTCTCCATCCACGTTGTACTCAGTACAAAAAATGTTAAACTTGATTTTCTCAGAACTTTAGTTATCTGTATCAGCCCGATGCCATTTACCAATTTGGATGTAACTTTACAACCAAACATCCAATAACCAAAAGCAAGATGTCATTTTAAAGTTTAAAATCTGCTTAAAATCTAAGCTTTCAGATGAAACCAAAATACCATTTTTGAATTTTGGACCCTTAAGGTACCTTTCGATATGATGGGTTACAAAATAATAAAAGCTCTGAACCAACCCATTCTCTGTTTATGTTCAAAACCCTACAATCACCCATTCGATATTATTGTTCAATTGAAAAGTAATTGAGGGATTTTCAAATCTATTTTGACGTCAGACAAGAATATTAGCAATGAACCCACAGACAATTAGTCTGGCGATGAGATAAAGAACAAATTACACAGATTGGTGACAGGTTTACTCCTTTAGAGAATCCATTTAAACAAGAATATTAACTGTCTGAATTTGTTCCGGAAATATTCCATTTTGATACAAAGGTATTTATTACAATACGACATATATATGCTCTCAGAGCACAATTTTTTACACAATTTTTGGCACAAAAGCTTATTTGTTATTGATTGTTTCTTGTGTGTAGGCACTATGCAAGACTAATACAGGCGTTAACCCTAACCCCTTACCCCATTTTTCCGTTCAGAAACTATCTCCTCGGAAATTTACAAGTCAAAAATATGGGGTTTCCGCCTGGGTTGAACCCGGTTCCTCCCGCATCCCAAACCCATTATCACTATAGCAAGCCACTGATCAGGCGCTGCCATGGCAGTGATTCCGTGATCATTACTGACTCCGGTCTATGACGTATTCGGACTAAGTCGATTTGCCTAACTTTGCAGAATGGGATTTTTTGGTATTTGGTAGGGTTAGGGTTAATGAGAGTTTTAAACTAACCCTCCTCAATGGACGTCAGGCATTCAGGGTGCACACCACTAAATAATAGCTTTTAGCTACAGTTGTAGCTTATTTGGACTATTATTTTCTACCATAGGATTTTGTTTTATTTAGCATTGTTACTGGATTTGCAAAAACAAGATGAAAAGCAAAGGCATACCATTTGAGAATACATAGACAACATGAAAATTCAATAAAATCAAAGTAAAATATTATTATTGTAAAAACAAGATACTGTTTTAGACATTTTGTTTATCACAAACTTCCCAGTCTGTCTATATTGATTGACAAACTGACGATTCAGATCCATAGAAGTTAGATATCTTGATGATACCACCTTGTCATGTGTACACAACAACAAGGCTGTATCTGCATTGTTTTTTTCAGTAAAACCAGGTTTTCTTTGGAAACAAAAATACATGAGATTCAAAGTGTGCTATGCCTCCTTGATTTATAACTCCACGTGGCCCCAGCACATTGCACAGTGGTCAAAGTAAGCCCTACTCTACTATTTTACTCTATTATAGGTCCTGCAGCAACCTCTAGAGTCTACGGGAACTAAACCTTGGATCACCCCACAATGAAACCACCATAGCCAGGATCAGCTACCCAAGTTTTATAAAAGTTTTCAATTAGCTGTTGGTTTCTTGTCCAAGAGAATTAAGCACACCCAGATTTAGCACTGATTGGGTTCAAACTCGGGACTTTCCACACTGCAAGTAACTGATTACCATGTTGTTTTTTACATAATCTGTTGATACATTCTGACTTAGCCGGGCCTTATTCCGGTTTAATTTTAAGCTTCTATTATATATCGTCAATAAAACTAGAGACAATTGGTCTCTCTGACTGATGAGCACAAATTGTATGTAATAGCGACAGATTTGATTTTATTTATTACAAGTCTATAAATCATTTACCTGTATATAGAAAAGGACAAGTTCTTTATTTCTAAGCAATATAAAACATTCTATGGTTATAAATACTTAACAGGGCATGCAGAGCAAGAGTATATTATATACCCCAGGAATTTGTACAATAATGCAAAATCACCTTATTTTTATCTAGCAGGTAGCAGCAGGCCCATTGCATCCTGAAGAGGACATACGCAATTCGTGGTCCCTAATTATGTAAGCCAAATCGCTTTTGAAATAAAAATAAATACTTAGGATTAATAGTGTGCTTTTGTAGGGACATGCGTAGCCTAGCGGATAAGTCCTCGACTGTTAATCCACTGGGCATTGAGAGTCGTGGGTTCGAATCCGGTGGGCTGTGTGTGTAGTATCCTTGAACAAGATACTTACCCTAATGTGCTCCTCTCCACCCAGGTGTCAAATGGGTACCGGCTTTCTTCAATGCTGGGAAGGTAACAGACTCGCGGGGAAGGAGGTGTGGCGAATATAACAAATTGTGGAGTCTGGCCCAAACGCTTCGTAAGAGAGATGGGCACTCCGACCTGTGAAATACAGTCCGTCCCCTTTACCTTTTTTTTATAGTACGCTATGCCTCCCAGATTTGTAATTCCACGTGGCCTCTGCACACTTTACAGGTGTTCGATGACCACGGTGGCCTAAGTAAGCTCCATTCCACATCAAGTATCATTTCTGGTTCTCTGGTAACCACTAGGGGCGCTGAATCTTGATCAGCCCACATTCACACCATCACTGCCCAGATTAGCTCCCCGAATTTTGTACCAGTTTCCACAAGACAATTAGCAGTCAGTTCCTTGTCCAAGGGGATTTCAAGCATACTCAAGTTTTGGCACCAGCGGAATTTTGAACTGGGGACCTGCTGCACCGCAAGGGAGTGCCTCACCAGTTGACCATTTGAGCTAACTTTTGATTACGTTTGCTTTGATAACTGAACACAAATATGGTATTCAAAGCAAAACTTGATGATATTTAAAATTTGTTTGGTTCATTTCAAAACAATGCCTAGAACCACGTCATTGCCCTTCCCTACTACAAATTTTGAGGGGTATGACACCTATTTGCTCCCCTCACCCAATCATTCAGCTGCCTATATGTGTACCGCCGCGGCAAAAGGGTCCAGTTGTCGGCTCGTACATGTTGCTCCTTGTAGCATATCTGATGTATGGTATTTGTATACATCAGATATGCTACAATGAGTTACATGTAGGAGTCGACAACTGGACCCTTTTCCCGCGGTGGTACACATATATAGATCTATTGGATACACTACTTGACTGATAAGATTTTGAGATATCATACACTCTCAGAAAAAAAAAGAGATCTTACAGAGCTCTTCACTTCCTCTCTGAGAAGTCCCAAAAGGTCCTATGGCAAGGAACCAAAAAAAAAAAACTTTTGTTGTTCCTTTATGAACATTTTGAGATTCTCAAATTTTAAAAAACTAGGGGTAAAATTCTTTAGGGTTCCATAGAGCACTTATTCTCTTCGTCTAGTCTCTCCTTGTCCCAAAACAGAAGTGTCAAAATTCCTCCAAAATTCCCCAAATTCCCATTTTGATATCCAATCAAAATCCCAGCACTTATCACATGGGTGAAAATGACCAATGGGCTGACTGGGGTCCACAGCCCAACTTTCACCTTGTTTAGGCTTTCGCCAAAGAAACCCAACTTGGTACTAGGTACCAAGTAAGCTGAAGGAAGCTTATCTTCAAAAGGGCTCCAAGATGTTATTTACATTCAGTTTTGAATGCAGGAGGAAGACTGGAGTACCCGGAGAAAAACCTGCGGAAACGAGCATGGACTTTAAAACCAAATGCATATAAAGTGCCGGGCGCGGGACTTGAAGCCAGGACCTCATTGGTGCAAGGCGAGGGAACTACCGCTGCACCAACCCGCTCCCCCTTACTTTGAGTGGCTTCTTTTCTGAGCGTGTAGCTTTCAAGTTCAAAGTCTGACAGTAAATGATGGATAGTTTTAATTACCTTGTTTACAAATTGGCCAGCTTTTGTAAGAACACCAATTAGGAACTGTCAGAGAATTCTGACTCCAATGGTCAATACGCCAACACAGGAAATTGCCATCAGTAAAATGAATGACAAAGGTCTCTTCCGTGAAGAACAGTAAGAAATTGTGTTCTCGTTTCCGAGATTTGCATTTAAGGTGAAAATTCAGCGATTTTGTGACATTTTTCATTAGATCAATATGATGAACAAGTCTTGCAGATTTTGAGTTGCCTTATACTCTATAAACCTTGAACTATGCAGCAAGCAATCAGACTCTGTTACAAGATCCATAGCATATCCCTTGTATTCTACAACATTATGAACTGGTGGTTTGTATTGTGTAAGGGATTAGTAATGATTGATTAGGATCTATTAAGACCAAATCAATGCATATTAATTTTTGTACATGAATTGTGAACATAAGTTCACTTGTATATATATTCAGCAAGATTGCATACGTTGTTATTATGATTCGAAAAATATGGACTAATTTACTTCCCATCTTTATCATCAAATCAAAAAGACAAATTGAAATTGGCATCAATGAATTTGACGACAAAAGGTCTCAGTCCAAACCATTTCTTATGATTATATTATCATTTAAGTAGGAAATTTGACTGAATAATTTGATTGCTACCTAATGAAACTAAAAGGGGCAACAAAGGGGGGGGGGGTGTCATCATATAAATATCATCACAGCTATAAGAAAACTTTCTACATTTTTTTCTTATAGTATACAACATGCTTTTCTGTTAAAGATTCTTAGAAAATGTACGATTATTTTTATCTCTGTTTTTTTTTCCTTTATTTTGAAATGAAACTTTGCACATGTTTTGATTGAACAAAACATAAATTGTGAATCTGAAGAACAATAAATTTCATAACATTTTGAGCTTTGCATTCACCTGGAGCTGATTTCACCAATGTTTTGATCGTTAACTCTGAAGATGATCGCTAAATTGTTAAAAAATACCGCTATTTAGCGATCCTTTTTGGAGTTACCATGCAATCAAAACGGGGTTAGCGACCATCGCTAGATGTTAGTGAAATCGGCCCTATAAAATTATGCATGATGTGAAATTTGCTGACTTTACGGCTGGCTGATGATGGGCAGCCACAAATATCAAAACTCAACAAATTATGAGAGCCTCTTCAATAAATCAATGCTGGTAAAAGGTAAAGTAGAAACTGGCTTAAGCTTATTTGTTAATGGCCGTGGTGCCGATCTCAATTTCCTTAGCGTCAGGCTAGACTCCACAATTCTATACTGAGTTTGTTGTGGAGGTTACGAGATATTTCAAACACAAAAAGAGACTGCTATACCTTTTCATTACAATAAATATAGGGCCTAAACTACTGGCACTCATTCTGGGTGAGAACAAGAATAACCATCGAAGGTCTTAAATCAAAACAAACAACTGGTAATCTTTCGAAAACGATACTGACGCACCACATCAAACCATTTGGTATAATGTAATAAAGTCATTATTAATTGAAAAAGCCCACTTATTCCATCAGAAATATTTCCATTGATTGCAGTACCCCCTCCCCTCTCCTCAAGGCCAACGACTAATGTGTCGCCATGTGTATTAGACAGTGGCTATTAACATCTTCTACAATGTATTTAGTCGTTCAATGAACTCCATAGGTAGATATATTGAGAATATCACTGAAATTAGTTTAAAATTGTAATACCAATATCAGAAGGGACACTGATATAGAAATATAGTATGGAATCTACAAGTAAATTCATCCCTAGTGGCTCATTCCAAAGAAAATAAAACTTTTTTAGACTTCAAGTAAAAAATCAGCCTTTTTATTCGACCATATAAGCACGTTTTTCAGTCATACCTTGGTTACTTTGTACGCGAGAAGTACTTCCCAGACAGTATATGTGAAGTTTTTCTATCTGTGCATGAATGAGCACAAAAATGCCACAAATGTTACCAAAGAGTGACATCAAAACATCACAAACTTTACCAAAACATTACCAAACAAAACAATAGATTAAAAGAAATAACGATAAAATTTCCTACCATGCACTTTAATATATATATAATTATTTGTAAATATCACTTAATATGTTAACCATCATCTGTGTGAAGCAAAATGCAATATTCGCTAACCAGTTAGGACCGCGCACGGTTTTCAGTGATCACTATGATCACTAATATTAGTGATATTTTTATACTGCCCTCTTTAGATTTTTCAAAAAAGGGATGAGATTGCAAAGTTCACAGTGCATAGAAAACAATGGAATCCATTAGAAATATCATTATTTAACAAGATTTAAGTAACAAAATAGAGGTGTTTTGCAAAATGAATACATGTATTGATGATAACCATGGTTGAACTATTATAAAAATAGCTAATTATGAATTTAATGCAAGAATTATTACCAGAGAATAATTTTAAGATCAAAGAATCTGCTTTAGCAGGCAAATAAAGAATGAACTTCATTTTATTTTGGCTCAGATTAACTTTAAAAACATGTTTCAACCAAGCTTCTTAGTCTGCCTTGAGGTGACAGTCATCAAATGTGTATATCATAATTTTCTGGTTCAGAAGAATATTTCATTGAACACTGGTATTAGTGATCATTGTTCACTGATTTCAATGATCAGTCTGGTAAAAATACCAAAACATGAACTTTTCAGAAAACCAACACCAGGTTTAAAAAAACAGACACCTAAACATTAGCACCTGCTGTTATAAGATCAAGGTCTTAATTTAATGAAAATATCATCAACAACCCCAAAATTAAAGTCCTTGGTGGTAATTTAACTTATCTTTACAGGCCCATAATACCTCTATATATTGCTGGTTTTTGTCAATTATCTAAGCAGACTGAGCAGTTGAAGGCCACATGGATATCAGAAACTAGGGATACATACTTGCAATGTATCATGGGATATCATTTGTACTTGAATTCAACATCTGGAAAGATTTACATGAAGTTTACTTGAGGCAATCGGCAACATCCAGTTTCTAAAAATGTTCACTGTAATCAGTGATCATTGTGATCACTGAAAACCGTGCGCGGTCCTAACTGCTAACATGTCAGAGAATTTTTACTTTTTAGTAATTTAGAGGGGAAGCAGGTGTCACGAACATGCTGCCAGTGTATTCCCTCGCCTTGCACCAATGAGCCCACAGGACTGTCACAGGTTCAAACCCCGGTCTAGGCGCTGTATGTGCAATTGGTTGCCAGTCCAAACTTGCTCCGGTTTTCCTCCTGCACTAAAACTGGCAAATAAATCTGTCCATCTGACAGAGGACCCTCATGGAAAGCAGTGCTAGACACTGATGAGGCTATCCTCTATAAATATGTCATATTTATTTATTAGAGCAAAAATCTGTCAATGCGATGTCACAAATGTTACTAAACATTACATGACCTTTATTCAGGATTTTTGCAATTAATTTTATTTTCAAACACCTACATGACTTGACCCGACCAGTAAGCACTAAACGTTACTTTGGAATCTCTCTAGATTCAACTTAAATGAAATGTATAAAAATAGTCCAATTAACAGGATTAATTTGTGGAAAAATAATATTTTCTACACATTATAGAATCCGCTTTCGGCAAAAGGGTAATATTTTGCCTGCTATCCTGCAGGCATTCAGCTAAAATGTCGCTGCTACACCAATGTATTTACTGATGTGGTACCATAAGGGGAACTGTGCAGCAACTCAAGACTCTCTTC
>JXSR01S028180.1:125636-143726 GCA_000969725.1 Ophiothrix spiculata | reverse complement strand
CCTACGCGATGCCGATAGAAACGACGCGCATAGCTGTCAATCAAACCCGGAAAATTACAAATCTAAAATTGATTGCAATGTTATAAAAATATAAATATAACAATTTTCCAAGCATTTTTCCTAGTATTTTCAATTTTTTGCTATCAACGCTTGATAAATTCGTTATCCCCTGTTTGTTCTCATGCAATACGAAAAATATTAATGGTTTGGGTTCGTATCACACTCGGCTTTCAGCCTCATGTGATACAAACCCAAACCATTAATATTTTCTTGTATTGCATGAACAAAGAGGGGATAACTAATAGTATCAATGGAGATCATGTAGCAATTATTTGGAAAGACCTACTTGGCCTATCTAGTGAAAAAAATTGTGTATTATGCCTTTAAAATAGTGACATATGCTCTGGCAAAAATACCTCTTGTCAGAAGTGTTGATTTGAAAAGTTGATGATGAAAAGGGGGATGCAGTTTGATTTTTGTCAGAAAGGTGTACTTAAAAGTTATGAATAACATGGGCTGGAAACTTTAGTTATTGACTAAAAGTTTCCAAATTTATTATGATGAGGCTTATTTGGTCTACTTCTTGAAAGTGGGATCTTGCTGAAATGACATTTGATCACATCCCAACATTGGAGTAATTTTGATATAACCTTTGATTTTAATTCAAGGCATCATATGAAAATACTTCTTTGTGAAAGCACCCAAACCTTAATTTTTAGTTTTGACTTAACTGACTACATTTTTGCCAGAATATGTGATAATGTTTGGTCTGTGATATCAAGTAAATACACTCCCGGTCAAAAGTGTTTGCGCACCAAACCTTTAACCAGCCACATCTCGTGAACCGTTTATCATTAACGCCATATTTTTTTAGGATTTATATTTCACATACATATATCTAAAAAACTCAACAAGAATTGCATTTATCGCATCTGAAAATATGGCGTGCTAAACATATTGTGTACTTTCTTCTGCACATAATAAATAGAGTTTAAATGCATAACTTCACATTTGTTGGAAAACTTTTTACCTGAAAATGTTCATTACGGCTACACGGTGATAATGAGCATTGAATAATAAACAACATAGGAACATATCAAAAAGTGGGTGTAGTGTGTTTGAATTATGGTTCAGGAAATCAGCCATTTTTGTGGTTATGGAAGATTGAATATCCGAGGAAACATAAATTTCTTATATTGGATACATTAATCACCTATAAAAAATATGAATTTTTTCACAGTCTTGGTCGTTTGATATTATAATTACGTTTTTGACCGTATTTAAGGGTGCGCACCGCAAACACTTTTGACCGGGAGTGGGGGTGTGTATGCAAATTTGTTTACTTCAGTGAAATTGGCAAAGTGCCTTCATCTGGAACTGCCAATTTATTGTCCATCAAATAAACTAAACTACTTTATGCAACATGTATGCAAAAATGTTGCTCAAATAAGACGGGGTATAATGGGGCTCTCCACACGGGAGCGTCAAATCTAGATGCATCTAGATTGATGCATACTTCCAATGTGCTGATTGTGACTCCAGTTTCGCGTATTGACAAGCTGGGGTGTGTGTGAATGGAACTATCGGTACTATACTCTATAAATGTCGAAGTATGCAACAAGCAATCAGACTCTGTTACGAGATCCATAGCATATCCCTTGTATTCTATAACATTGGGAACTGGTGGTTTTGTATTGTGTAAGAGACTAGTAATGATTGATTATAGGATTGATAATAAGACCAAATCACTGCGTATGAATATTTGTACATGATTCGTTCATGACTTTGGTATTATTTTGGGCTAATTTTGTTGCTACTAAATTGACAAACATTAATCATAAGTTCATTTGAATATTCAGCAAGATTTAGTACTTTATTATGATTCAAAATGTACGGACTAATTTACTTCCCGTATGGTCATATTGGTTTTTGTGCGTTAATCGGCTGCTTGTTGCATACTTACAGAGAATATGTTTTTACTTTGTGCAACAGAATTGCAATGAGTTCTTGGTGGTCAATTGTACCAGTTGATTTTTAAATTAAAATGATACCTACAACAACTATCTGTGATCTTTTATCTACAGGTGTGTCCCAATAAAAAACGCAACAAACTTTGAACTTTTCTTTTGAGAGAACAGAGCACAATTGTGAGCAAACGTTATAATGATTTAATAGAGTAGACTATTGGCTTTAACAAGTTTTTTGTTTTGTTTAATTTGGATCTCTGAAGCAAAAGTTATTGCACATTTTCATGACATAAGGGCCCAATTTAATGTGGATCTGCTGGTATTAAGCAGGTACGTTGTTGCGTCTGGTTGAGTCAACCTGTTGCGTCCCTTTGACGGGCCAGATGAATCACTAACTTACTTGAGTTCTTAAACTCCTGTGTCTTCGGTTTTTTACATGGTTTCTGTTAAAGACTTGTGAATAACAGTATTATTGGTTGACAGCTTTCATTAGAATACTTTTTTGGTAGAACTTGTATCCTAAACTGCCCGATTGTCTCACCAGAAGTGCATATTCAAAGAAAATGAGAGTATCATGTAGATCCGTACTTTAATTTGACAATTTTGACTTGGTTTCAGTTAAAGATGAACTTGAAATATCACTTAATGTTAGGTACAGGTTAGGTAAGATTTGTTTTGGATTGATTTTGCTCTAGTTGGTTGCAAAATACCTCCATATTCTCCTCAATTTAATTTTGCATTTGTTTTGCTGGAAGTCTAATCTCACACATCGGACCAAAGTAGATTTAAAGGGCTTTTTTAAATTCTTCATAAATTTGTACTGGAGTAATAAAATGAAACGGAACAAAAAGCATGTTGTAGAGTAATTACTCCTCTTTTGAAAAACATATATTACCATGACTTAATCTTTTGGTAACTATTTTTAATATTTTTTATTTGCTCGTTGCATTAATATTGGGACATGCTGTATAATATAATATATTGCTTTAGAAGTAACATTTTATGCCAATATCATGTTCTCTGACTTGTTATCAAGTGCAATAATTTTGTGTATGTTTGTTTCCAAATAACTGTTTATAAGGCCAAAACAAAAATTGTTGTGTTGCCCTCCGCCGGCCTGGTCCAAATTGTGGAAAATCCTGACCCGTTTTTTTTCCACCAACATTCTTGATTTTTAATATTTTTTGAGTTTTGCCTGATTTCCAGCCGCGAAAATGTTCCAAAATGTGTATATTGGCGAAGTTTACGAGAAGAAAAACTTTTGTTTATGACCCTGTTTCTGTTACACATGGCATCTGTAATGGTTATTTAAAAAAAAAAAAAAAAAAAGGAAAAAAAATCCGGCCTGGCCGTCCCCACCACTTTGGGCCTGTGAGGGCAACACAACTATTTTTTTTTGGCCTAACTTTGTTGTGGTGTACCCATAAGGTAAGACCATTTCTAGGTCTGTAGCCATTCATTTCCTTGGGTAGGTCAGACTGTAATGATAGCAATGGAAAAATATCACCATACATCTGGACAGAAATGATGCAGAATTTTTATATTATTATGGGTCATATTTTGTAAATTCTTACATCGTCATATGCAGATGCCCCTCCCATAAAAATATGAGCGAAACCTTGCCCTGCCTAAGTGACAAGTAAGATGGTGTCTATTTCTAGATACGGTCAAAAAGAGTATCTGTTACCTATATAATTCCATGGTATAAACAGGGCTGGACAAAGGTATTTTTTTTCGTACTAGTCAGTTGGGCAGGTAACTTTTCAAAATTTTGACAATTTAAAAAAAATCAACAACACTAACCTCTAAAAATTTCAAAATTTGCTACAGATGGCGCAAATTTGTGCGTTTTTTTTCACAAAAACCTTTGAAAAAAAATTACTATTTTGTATGAGTTTAATTTTGAAAAACATTTACCCGCCATGTCGGCCAGGTAACTTTCAATTTTACCCGCCCGACACCAAAGTTACCCACCACTGGCTGTCGGGTGGGTGCTAATGTCCAGCCCTTGGTATAAACCCAAATACTTTCAGAATCATTTTCCAATACAGCTTGCTAGGCAAGGGCTGGTATTTACCATTACTGTATTTTGTTCAAAATCTTGCACTTGGACAAAATTTGATATTTGCCAGCTCATTTCAAGTTGTAAAAGAAAATGATTCTGGGAAAGAGCGGTTTTTAAGGTAAGTACCATCGCAATATAACGATAAAGATAACATATCACTCTGCGTGTAATCAATGTAATCATTATCGTTGTATTGCGAGTCCTGCATGACTAACGTAAATAAACAAACACTTGCAGCTTCAATTATTGTGAAAAAAATATTTATTTATGAGAAAATAAACAGAAAACTAAAAATATTACTGTTTTATGTGATTTTATTCACCAAACCAAATCTAATATTCCTAAAAACAACCCCAAACACAATTTGGAATGTACTCAAAATAAAACTTGACCCCAAGCATAGGCAGATATTTAAAATGGCATCTAAAATGGCTGCTGAAATAGGAGTTTCAAGTCAAGTGTGTCAAAGCATTCAAAACACTTCATATCCAAAATAATCCACATGAAAAAGCTTATGGTCACAAAAACCTTTTGCCCTTGAAATTGTCATTAACTGTTTCAAATTTAGTAGTGGTTTCCATTGCAAAATGACTGCCAGAATATTATTCTCGCCTCAAAATATATTGCAGTGACTTCAAAAGTTCCAAATATTAAAGTAGATGATGAAATTGATCGTTTAATTAAAAAGAAAAGCAATTGTTTCAAAGTAGTAACTCAATTTGTATTATTTCAATCTAAAGATGGCACACAAGATGATTCAAAAGAAGCCGTTTTCATAAAATTTGCTGACAAATGACCTGCATAACCAATCGCACCTTCGCTCATAAATCTCCCCTCTGATGACTGTCATATAGAGATCAAATTGGTGGACAGTTGTTTGTCACTCTACAATGTTTTTAACACAATTGTCAGCAAATTAATTCATTGTTAGGTGGAAATGTTTACACTATTAAAATTGGGTAAGAATACATGCATGCAATTATCAAACCAATAGATATTTTTTTTTTCAATGTTTGATTCTTTTGACATATTTTCAATACACCATTAAACAGATGTGCACTTATTTCTGGTATATTTCTTTAGACAATACAATACATCCAGTTCCTTCAAATAGAGCTAATTCAAAATCAACAATAGAAGAAATGATAGTTCATCAGTATGACACCAGTGCACTGAGAATCCCAAACAGGCACAACATTATGCATTCACCATTCATCCAACATTCAATATGACTCATGCACAAAATCTGCAGATTAACAAGACCTTGAAGAAAACATATCCAAACTTGCATCAAGAGATTGCTTTCTTGTGGAGCGTCAAATCTCCTCTCGGAATGGTGGTTGGTCATCAGCGCATTCCAAAAATGCTGCTATCAATCCATGGATACAATCGCAGTCTGTCGTAAGTTCACCAGAAACGTAGACTGTCTTAACATTACAGAAAAGATGCAATCAACTTTAACAGCTATGCTAATCAACACATACAAGGAAAACAGAAGTATCATATTTAACCCAAATTACATTTTCAACAACAAAACGGTATAAATCTATGTAACTCAAGCTGGTATTAATTTGTATAACACAAGGTACATCATTCTTTGAATGTAACAGGTAGCAGAGAGTATTTGTAAGTGAATTTATTTGTTTTATGCCAAAACAAGAAACAAGTCTGTTTCCTGTGACCTGCGAGCATTCCTTTAAACGACCTTACAAATTACGTGTAGGTTTTTCTCTTATATATTTGTATAAAAAAATAGATATATTGACAAAAAGGACAATCCTGATAGTGGAGAAAGAAATATTCTCAAAAACAAACAAACTTCAATTCAGATCAACTCCGACTTCTGAACTCTACTAGAATTTTGCCAATAATTAACGTACGAAATTGGGAAAAAGTGATGCATTGAGCAATAAGCTGGCAAAAACACCGCGCGCATGTTTTTCAAGGATTTTAAAAATAAAAAAAACAACAAAAACAATTCTTGCATTGCAATTTTCAGGCCTGCTGAAGGAATTTTTATAGGGGAATCGGGATACGCCGCCATCTTGTGTCGCTCATGGAGCAGAGTTATTGTACCTCGGGATATATTCGGAGTTTGGCCCGATATCCAAGCAGATCGCTTCACTTGATGCATATACAGCGTGTGCATATTGTTTCACACGTAAACTGTGTCTGCGTTTCATTTATTGCGACTTGATCTGATCAAAGTATGCCAATTTTGCTGCTAATTCGTTGCAAAGACCCTCGAAGTGTGGCCAGAGGTACAATAGCTCACCCTACATGAGCCACAATCCAAGATGGCTGCCGTCCCATAGGATTTACACAGCGGTGAAATCAAAATGCCGGCGAGTACTGGTTCCCCTATAAAAATTCCTTGGACCGACCTACAGGAAACTGACTTATTTCTTTTTTTGGCCTAATTCTTCAGAAATAATATCATCCATAGTATGAGCAAAGAGTGTCTCCATGTTGAAAAGAAATCTTGATCTTGCAGTGAAATTTCCATTTATATCTGCAAGATCTGAAACCTTTCATATATAAAGCCACGAGATAATAAAACAAACAACAAGTATTCAGGGGCTTTGTGTGTGCTATGCCTCCCTATTTGTTTTTCCACACGACCTCAGCACATGGTACAGGTGGTTACTGACCACTGTGGTTCAAGTACATGACTTTCCACTCTAAGCAAATTCAAGTTCCTGCAGCAACCTCTTAGGGCATTGAGCTTTGTTCAGCCCACATTTAAACCCTTGCAAGCAGGATCAACTGCCCAAATTGTGAACAGGTTTCTCCGAGACCATTAGCAGTTTAGTTCCTTGTCCAGGAAATTGAAAGCTCACTCAACTTTAGCATCCCCAGGGTTTAAACTTGCGACCTAAAGAAAATGTGAAGTGATAAAGCACCAGGTTGTGATGCTTATCCCAGCAGAGTTGATAAACAAATCTGGAGAAAGTGTGAGTGTTAGGCATAAACTGTGCAACCTGATTTGGAAGGACCTGACTGCAAGATTGGACAAGATCAGTTTTCTTGCTGCTACCCACGGTGACACAGGGGTATGTAAAAACAACACAACGTTATCTCCCATGCAAGCAAGATCCTATACAACATTGTTGAAAGGATAAGACAACAAATGACATTCCTATTGAGCAGGCAGGTTTGTGGAAGAAAGGGGCACAAGGGACCAAATATAACGATTATAATCGAGAAAGCTACCGAATATAACCACCCAGTCTACAAGTGCTTTATAAGATTGTCTGGGGCGTTCCTATAGGATCCGTATGTAGTGCAACTTTTGTAATGATTAATGTATAACATTCCCAGTTCTGAAGCACACCTTGGCGTCCAAAGACATTTGCTCTTATATGATTGTGTATGTGCAGTTTTAAGAATTTGTATTTGTATGAATTGTACAGTTATGGCTTTGTTGTTTACAATACACAGCGCTCAGAACTTCTTTGTTATGAGCGCTCAAACATCTCTCATTTATTATTATTATTTATTGACTGCTCATAAAGCATTTGACACAGTTCAACACCGTAAACTGTGCGACATTTTGTATGGACAGGCTTCCCAAAACATGTGGTTGAGCTGCTACGATCACTATACAATGATCAAAAGTCTGCTGTAACAACTGCTTGTGGCGGGAGCATGTGGTTCAATATTGGGCAAGGGGTACGGCAAGGATGCATATTATCCCCTTATTTGTTTCACACCTATGCAGAGTTCATCATGCACTTAGCCCTCAAGAACTGCAATTGGAGGTTGAAAGATCAGTAAGTTAGGATACGACCATGATACCACCACAGAGTAACAGAGATGACACCGAATTCAAAACATGGCCCCAATTAGCCTATATCCCACTTTGATGTGGACAAAAACGAGGACACATGATGTAGAATAATGCAGATGTTGTACCCGATTAAGTGTAACACACATCAAGGACAATTTCTTTTGGTTGTCAGAATTTATCATTATTTGAGCAGGATTATTCTTTGTGTGTCATCGTTAATAATGGGGCTACTGATCACGTGATCAGCGAAGAAACATTAACCAGCCACCATTGAGAAATAATAAGCAAATGAGCTATGGAATATATGTGGATAAAGTGTCAGAGGCCTGATACCACCTTCAAGGGTAGCACTAGGCCCAAAATCTTATGGGACAAAAAATATGCAAGAATTGCAACAAAATTCAGCAGGAAGTGCACAAGACCTGAGTGATCTTATTGACGGAGTAAAGATAGAAAGTGAACATTATGGCCTCTACCTAAATGTTAGCAAAACAAAAGTGATGATCATCAATCAGCAGGAAGAATAGAGGGAGACAAAGACTGAGATGGACAATGTCCATATACAGTTGCTACAACAAAGCCAAAGATCGTCATGACAGGAGAGCCTTCATCAAAAAGGTCACGATTACTCAAACATAAGAAGAACAACGACGATGACGAGCTGAACATATCCAGTGCGGTGAGCTAATTGTGGCTGAGAAAATAGAGTGTAAGGCTCATAGCATGACAGTCTCAGGTTTTAACCCCAGTGGGCCAAATCTCCTTGTTTTCTTGGGCAAGAAAATTTACTCCAATTATGCAGAAGTCACAATAAACTGTTTGTCCATTGTTGGGGCAAATGGTCCACCTTGAGGTACTGCATACAATGTATACCTGGAGTGGAGAGCCATTGTAACATTGTCATTATTGTCACCAATTTGACATCTGGGTTGAGATTGAAATGACAGCAGATTCACACCTACTCTCAATGTCCCACCAATAAGTCAAGAGCTACACTCAACTGGCCGACCCACCCTGCAGGAAGCCCTCTACCAGCTAGACTAATTTGCCTGCACATCACAAACACACTCTGTGCCTGAGTCTTCATATATGAAGTTTAACTGGAAGAACAAGACTTCTTGACCACATGTACTATACTGCTGGGAGGGACTCTCAACACTTCACAGAAAGTTTATTTTTACCTCCCTCTGAAGAATGCAGATACCCATTTGACACCTGGGTCAAAATAACTACGTTCTAAATTTCAACTATCAATGCTTGATAATTGTGAGTCGGGTACATTTTTCCATTCACCAATGCAATTCTCAGTATTAATGCATGCAGGAGCTGCATGAAAGAGCTGTAACGGTTATGTTTAACAGCTGGGCTTTTGGGGTTACCACTTTTACAAGAAAAAGTCACAACCAAGCAAAATCTGTGTTTTATGCATACAACGTACAACTATTACGTAGTATATGACAGTAACATGATAAGGTGATGTCTGAAGCTAGAGCTTATAGGCTTAAAATCATGTTAACATCAACATATATGTTTAGCTGTTTAAGGTTGATTCATGTGGTGTTTCAAGTTTGTAGTATATAGTAATTGTATCTTTGCACTGTTTTCAAAACTCTCTGTTACCTATTACATTCAGGAAATGATGAACTCTGTGCGTGTGAAATACAAATACCAGCTTGAGTTACATAGATTTTACCAATTTATTGCAGAAAATGCAAATGGGTTAAACATGATACTTACGGTTTCCTTTGAATGCATTGATCGGCAATATGGCTGTTGATGTTGATTGCATTTCTATAGTGACATTAGGTAGACTTAAATTCCTAGCAAATCTTTTACATCACCCTGATGGTATCCAAGGATTAACCACGGTCTCTCTGGAGTGCGCTGGCAAACATCCACCATGCCGGCAGTTGATTCATGCTCTGCAAAGCAGCAATCCACAAAGATATCAAGTTTGGACATGTGCTCAACGAGGTTTGTAACACCACAAATGATGTGAATGGCCGTACTGAAAGTTGATTGAATGAAGAATACAAGTGTTAAGCTCAATCAGGATCTTCATCGCATGGGTGTCTACTGCTTTGCCATCGTCTCTTCTCATTGCTGACTTCAAACTAGCTCTACTTAAAGAAACCAGATGTATGGAATTTGGAAATAAACAAGCAAAAATGTATTTTAGAACATTTTAAAAATTGTAGTCCAAATTGGTTTGATAATTCTACATGAATGTTGTCTTACACTATTTCAGTTGTTTCAACATCATCCGCTGTAACAATGATTTTCATGGAAATGGCTTCTTTGGCAGCCATCTTTGATGCCATCTTAGATTGAAAAATACAAATGGAGTTTCTTTTGAACAATTACATTTCTTTTGATAAACAAACATAATTTCATAACATCTCCTTGAATATTAGATACTTTGTATGTCATGGCAATGCATATTTCAGATGAGAAGAAATATTTCGGCAGCCATATTGGACACCACTTTAAATATGAAACAAGTGAATAACAATTTAAGGACAAATATTTTGTTGTGACCTTATAAGCTATTTCTTGTGGATTATTTTGGGTATGAAGTGATTTAAATGCTACTTTAACACATTTGAATCGAAATATCCTATTTTGGAAGACCATCTTGAATGCCATTTTGAATATCTGCCAAAGCTTAGAGTCAGGTTTTACTTTTAGTACTTTTAGATACATGCTGATTGTGATTTGGAGTCGTCAAAGGAACCTCAACAAGTTAGTTTGCATATACATAAAATTGATGATTGATACACATATGTTTTTGGTCACTGACATTATGGCAATAAGTTACAAATTTATAAAAAATAAAGTTAAGGGATCAAGCAATCACTATTTATGCCAGGCAATAGGCCTTTTTTGGACTATTATTTTTCATGATCCCCATTCCCCCAACCCCATTTTTTACACACACACAAATATTCCCCTTCTCCCCAAACACTAACGATTAAAAAAAAAATCATACCCTTTGTATTTGTATCCCACATGAAGATTGAACACAATTTTGTGACCCTCCATACAGTTTCTTCACCCCAGTATGAATAACATTAACCCCTTAGGCCAAGTAACAAAAATTAAACAAAAAAGTTGATCGAACAGACTTTTTTAAAAAGTTGGTGAGGGAGGTCCTTATTATTTGTTATTTTCATCAATTTACTATTCATTTTGGGCTCATTTTCAACAGCTGAATGTTTGTCATATTATGAGAAGACAAATGTCATTTCCTTATTTTCTCTACACCTACCACCTCCCAAGATGGAGAAATTATGTTTAGTGGGTTTATGAATGATACCGAAACATGTGTATTGACTTTTTACATCTCAACCTCTTCTGATATCAAGTAATCAAGCAAAGGAAAAACAAAATGACAACAAGTTTTGGAATTTCTGAAAAATTGGTGAGGGTGGGGACGATCAACTGGTTATTTTTGTTATTTGGCCTTAATTATATGACATACTAGCATGATGCAGCTAGCATCTAACTTGTTGCTAATGTAAACATTTAAGTTGAAAATATTTAAATAACCCAGGGGTTCTCAACTACATTTTACAAAGCGTCAAACAAATGACAAAATTGTATGATAAAAGTGCCAAATGCGCCTCTTTGACAACATATTTCTAATGTATTTCTTTGAGACACTCAAAGCGCATATCAGTACTGGTCAAAGCTAGTTGAAAAGCACTGAACATAGCCTTCAGGTTAGCATCTTTGTAGCGCCCCAAATCAAACCTGACACTAGCTGCATCTTGCTAGACTATGTCATGGGCTATATACCTCTAAATGTTAGAGTACACTTAGACACTATTAAAAGATTTGGGGATGTTCTGGCAAAATGAGAGGAAAGTTGCAAATCTACATTTTGAATAAATGACATCTGAAGTAAAAATGGGGTGAAAAAGTCAAATATTGTTTTTTTGACACAAAATGCATAAACGCATTCATGCATAAGGGTTTACCTATACCTTAAGTTTGGAAGGTCAACTTTGCCGGGAAGTGCAATTATTCATGGTTTATTAATTGCATGTTGCTGTTACACACTATAGTAATCAGTATCTTTGAAATCGATTTACAGCTAATTTTCATTGCAATATATTCAGTGGACTGTTTTGGATTTCGATCTCTAAATGAAGAATGGAGAAAGAAATTATGACATATAATATCATTCAAAAGCTGAGATTATAGAGAATTAAAATATTTCAAACTCATTTTTGAAATTAGTGACTTTCCTCTTATTTTGCCAGAGCATCCCTCATATCACAGTTACATAGAAAAAGTAAACAAGCATCTGCAGAAAAGCAAAAACTGTATATGTTGGATGGTGCCTGCACCTACGCTGGTTCCCTGCACCTTTGGTTTTTCACACTCACCACATGCACTCCACAAACCAAAGACGCAGGTACAGGCAAATCAATCTCAATCATTCATTAGCTTGTGCTCTGCGCCGTGTGTGTGAAAAGTTGTTATTGGCGGAATCTTACGCGTGCTTGCAACGCACAAATGTTTGCGCGACGCTCGTTATCTCATGCACTAACGCATAGTGTCACGCGAACCTGTAACATTCCGGGCGCAAGTAAACAACAACCTCTTTACCGATGCATTGAAACAATGCGTAAGTACAATGTATTTGGATACAGTGCGTGTCAGGCTGACGTGAGGCATGACACTAGTCACGATCTTGACTAATTATGGGTAGCCTGTACCTGCAGTCTTGGATGGACTGAGCCGATAGCGAAGAGCCAAGATTGAGGGAACCAGCGTAGCCTGCACCCTGCATTGTCCAACAAATTGTGACCCCAACATTGATCATAAACCCTATGCAATAACAGGGCCGTGAGAGTCAGCTGATAAAAAAATCTGAAAATAGTGACAAAATGGCAAAACCAGGCTGAAAATTAAAAAAAAAAAGCTGAAATTATGACTCTTTTGAAGGCAATAAAAAATCTGAAATCAGATTAAAATCTGAACTCTCACACCCCTGAATATGCAAAATACACGTGGTGTGCAACCAAGGAATTTTTATAGGGGAATCGGGATACGCCGCCATCTTGTGTCGCTCATGGAGCAGAGTTATTGTACGTGCCTCCGGATATATTCTGAGTTTGGCTCGATATCCAGGCAGATCGCATAAATATCACTTGATGCATATACAGCGTGTGCATTTTGTTTCACGCGCAAATCGTGTCTGCGTTTCAAATAACGTGTATTTCAACTTGCTCTGATCAAAATATGCCAATTTTCCTGCTCATCCGTATCAAACCCTAAAGTGTGGCACGCAGAGCCGTAAAATGCCTGAGGTACAATAAGATTTACACAGCGGTGAAATCAAAATGGCGGTGAGTAACAGAGTTTCCCTATAAAAATTCCTTGTGTGCAACAAATTTAGGATCATTTCACATCAGCATTGATTAATTAATAGCTGACAACATGTTAAGTATAGTAGTTGAATCTGATAGAATAGGTTTTGTGTGCCGATCAACAAATGTGCAAAATAGGAGGGGCATCAAAAATCACCCAGAAGGGAAGAAGCTAAATCAATGAAATTTTGTCAGGATGGTCACTCAACCTAAATACATCATGGTGCAAAAATGGTTTAAAGGGCATTTATACTTTTTTTATAGGTAGTGATAGATGCCAGCAACCTGCCACTCTATCCAATAAATGTGGCGTGATTAAATCTATGCATTTGAAGTGTTACAGCCCAGTAAATCTATGGTGATACGCCCAAAGTATAAATGTTTGATAGTTAAGGTTAAGGTCTCTTATTTCCAATGAAGTATGGAAACCAGTCAACAAATTAATAACGGCATAATGATGTAATACAATGTTGATTTTCTTTGGTTAAAAGAGGACCTCTCCAATGTTGGGTTGTAGACAGTCAGTTTTAAGTGGGAGAAGTTGTTCCTTTGCATAGTAGCTATGCAAAGATGGCTTAATGTGTCACACAACAAAATTATGCTCCTGGCTGTATTCCTTGTTGGTGATCTTCAAACTTTTTGATAGCCCCTTGTATTATAAGTGGAATTGTTCCAAGGAAATTATTACGGTATATCAAGTTACTTCAACATTCAGAGAACCAATGGAATCAATTGAATTGGAATCATAAAATTACATGGATTGTAAATTATCTTTTACCAGAAAAACACATCAATTATCTTCTACTTGCCAAAATATCAGTGACCAAATAAAAGAATACAAGGTATTGTGTAACATTTCTTTAGATAGTAGAATTTGTAAGAAATTTGTCCTGAATATGGATAATCCATTAGTTCTTAATTAAACCATAGTCAGCAATACTATAAAAGTTGTGAGTCTTAAAATGTGTGGTTGCTTACTATCAGCTAAACGATTTTGATGGTCAGGGAATATTTAATTTTGTTAAAAACAGTGTAGTACAAAAAACGATTTAATATTCATTTGAACCACAAAATTACTAACTTTAAGAAACCAAGTCCAAATTGTGCCAAAACATCTGCATGTAAGGCCTAAAAAAAAATTGTTTGATTGGCGTAACCCGACCTACCCTAATTTTACCACCGACCCTAGATATTTTTATTTTTTTGAGCATGGTAAAAAACCTCTAAATCCCAAATTTAATGGGAATCGATTCATGGGAGCCCAAGATATGGCTTGCAGGACATTCAAAATGACAAATAAAAGATGTTTTACAGAAAAAGTGAAGATGTTTTTGTACATGTGCCATATATATTGTGTTCTTGTATGTAAAACATAGACTTAAAAAAATTATTAAAAAAAAAAAAAAAAAAAATCCGACCTACCTACCCTATTTTTTTTTCTATGTTACGCCAATCAAACAATTATTTTTTTTTTGCCTAAGTAAGCACACCTAAGACAAATGAGTCTAGAAATGTTCAACAATACCTTTCAACTCTTGGTAAACATATAATACATACAACAACTACATGATGAATTTCCTACAAATCAATCCTGTGTCGACTACCCGCATGGTGATTTAGGTATTCAAACATGCTACAGAGTTGAGTAGGCCCTATCTGTTAAAACCAAAACATTTAGAATTAAATTCATACGTTTTCAGAGAGATTTTTGCAGAGTTGCAGAGAATACCTTTCAACAACAAAAATGTTCCTCTTCCTGAAAGCAGTTGAATTAAATTCTAAATGTTTTCATTTTAACAGATAGGGTACTCATCTTCATAAATATATCTAGCAGAATCTAAAGCCAAATGCTGGTTATTTAAATGTTTGTTGTTTTGTCGTTTTTTACTGTTCCCAAATACCAGTCCTTGCACGAACTCAAGTTTCCAACGCGCGATAAACAGTGCGCCGACTTACGCGTACTGCGTAAATGCACTTCCATGTACGCTGTGCCGTGCATGACGCGCATATTTGAATATCAACTGTGGATTCATTGTTCTATCAACAACGGCGCACTCCCGTATTGGAAGATACGGTGAGTTGTTGAATGGTAGTTTCAACATTGCATTCATGTGAAAAGATCAAGTGCGCAGTGATTTGCTTGTTTTTGATCTGCATTGGCTGTGCTCTAATGTTCATAATTTGTAGCAAATTTAATGACTTCAACTACAAAATCAATTCCTTAGATAATGTGAACAAATAATATTGGGCTGGGTGCAGGTCCCTGTAGTTTGTAAATGCACACTTGATATACTGAATCACCCTGCATACTGCATGTTTGTTTATATTATCTGAGGAATTAAAGCATAGTAAAACTATACCAAATATCACAGAGGATGAGTAATTGAATACACCATTATAAGAAAATTGTTTTTGAGTTATTCTGAAAAAACTTAATATCTTTTCATGGGAGTTGCTCAACCAATCAATTAATTGTCCGAAGGAACTTCAATAACTAAAACAATTTGACAACATAAAGGTTATTGTATTATTTGCATTTCCATGGCAACACTAGTATAGATTTTAATTGCTGGAGTTGGGGTTTTCTTGTAATGGCATAACAAAATATGTATGTTTCACTAGTAAAAGATGAAATAAACAGCAGAGAATGTAGTGATAATGAGACAAAATCAGCAAATTAATGCTACCGAAGATGTTTAAAGGCTTTTGCCACCATATATGGTGCTTTTGGGTTGTGATTTTGAAGGTTGAAGCTCAGGTAGTCTATTATTGGGGCACAAGAAGTCACCATGTACCCATGTCACATACTGGATCACCACCGAGTGTTGTTGCACCCTGCATTGTGCTACTGTATCTATACCAATAAAAATATGTCTCTGACAGAAGAATTATACCATAGGTCTTATCATTTTGGGCACGTGGCACTACAATGTTCTTCTAACACTGTTGTTTGAACCCAATAGAAATAGGGATATTTTATTTCCAAGTGTCGAAATAGATGGCGCTATTCATGAAAACTCATTTTTGGATGTAGAAGGGATATGCTGGTGTGTACTACCGAAATTAGATATGCAAATGAAGCATCTAACGGCAAAAAAAATTATTCATCATTTTAGCCAAAATATTTACAGATCAAACAACATAATCGATAATCAAATATAATCAATAATTTAAAATATGCATAGCGCCCTCATTTTTGCACAAATCTGAATTTACCAAAAATACCAATAAATGAGCTCAAACTTAACTAAATTTTAACCAAAATGAAACAAAATTTTGGGAATGGGTTCAAAACTTTATTATGCAACACATGAAATTTTGGTTAAAATGAATAAATGTCCACCTCAAACAACAGTGCTATGAAAACCCCAACTCCACAGATTTTGACCATATTTTTCTATATATAAGCCCAGTTATAGAAAGCTTAGAAAGTTGGGTTCATCTTTTATACCACAGGAAGCCTGCTGTAATAGGAATGGTTTGGTGGGCTTTACAACTCAGTTTGACCAAAATGGTATTGGGCTGTTCTTGTACTAGCAAATTCAATTGTACCTCTGCCGCTTTGAAGGCATTCATGTGACATTTTGAGACTCTTTTTAATGGAAATCTGTGTACATCTAGGCCAGTGTAAGTTGCAAAAGATATGCTGGAAAACCCTGACAGGGTTTGCTTATATGAAATAAAATGTACATGCACATTGAGCTTGATTTTGATAAAAATCTGAAAGTACAATAACTCTGTTCCATGATTGACAACAAGATAGACAAATACCAATGCAGATATCAGGACCTTTGCACCATGCCTGGCTTCCAATTAATCAGATTTTTTGCACAGGATGTTATGAATTGTGAGAGTGATGGGACATAGCAAAACTAGCACACCTTATTCCAATTTTACATTTCATGTTTTTTCACTAATACCATTAATGATAACCTGTACCAAAAAATCTAATTGGAAGCAAGGCATGATGGGAAGGTCCTGATATATTCTTTTTGTACAACCTCATACTGTTAAAGTTTCAAAATGATTTTATGTTTTTCATCATAGTAATTTCAATGATACGTTAGCAACAAACTTTACCCCGGGTATCCACCAACCTGGTATATGAGATATTTATAAAGACGGTACGGGTATGTGCGACCTTCACAATGCACATCTTCACACCTTGCCTGCCATCCCTAGATTACCCCATTTCAAGTACAATCTGCAATTAACATTCCTTTTTTGAAAGTTAGGAACTTGTTATTTTACAGTTTATTTTCAAAGACCTACATTTAAGCAACATTTGGTAAATTTTGGTTTTGGAATTTAAAATTATGTCTCACAGGTCACTTTTTGGGCCACTTCTCTAGATTCCCTTTTCAAAGTAAATCCTCAATTCCTTAGACCCATGGTTCAGAAATCAGGGTTGCAAACCTCTAACAAAACCAAAGTTGAGTGCCTCCCTCTAGTAATAACAAGCACGTTCTCTGCTCAAATCGCAGCTTGAATAAGCTCTGATCCATCATCCAGATTCATAAGACATTTGTGAACAATAAACTGGTAGTCCCATTTCAAACACAAGAGTTACATTACCATTGCATTGTTTCACAGCTGGTAGATCAATGACAAGGGAAAAGCTACTTCTCTGCTCAAAATCAAACCTTGAATCAAATCTTTGCCTTCAACCAGATTCGTCAGCTATTAACACTACGGTATACCACTCATTTTCAGATGACTATATGTTGATATAAGAGTTGCATTGCCATCTTGTTGTTTCCGCTCTGTTGATAGATCAATGATAAGTTATAAGACCCAATGTCTTTGCTCAAGTCAAACCTTGAATCAGATCTCGGCAATTCATCAGACACTTGTGAACACGAGACTCATATTCAGATGACTATATGTTGG
>JXSR01S028180.1:113118-125261 GCA_000969725.1 Ophiothrix spiculata | reverse complement strand
AACCTTGAATCAGATCTCGGCAATTCATCAGACACTTGTGAACACGAGACTCATATTCAGATGACTATATGTTGGTATAAGAGTTGCATCGCCATTTCATTGTTTCCGCTGGGTTGATAGATCAATGATAAGTTATAAGCTATGTCTCTGCTTAAGTCAAACCTTGAATCAGATCTCGGCCATTCATCAGATACTTGTGAACACGACACCCGTATTCAGATGACTATATGTTGGTACAAGAGTTGCATTGCCATTTCATTGTTTCCGCTGTGTTGATAGATCAATGATAAGTTATAGGCAATGTCTCTACTTAAGTCAAATCTTGGATCGCCAGGTATTGATGGAGGAGTGTCTAATGCTTGTTGGTAAAAATGAATAGCTAGATGATATAAACCTGAAAGGTAAAAGAAAAAAAGAAAGATATATTTACTTGGGCTCAATGTTTGAGGATTCATGCAAAAAATTACAAAGTGAAAATTACCACTTTGACAGTGGCTGTTTACAAGAAGGTTTAAATCAATCAGTCAATCAATGATACAAGTACTTGCATAACATGCATACCCCATGAAGGAGTCTATTCGTACAGGGGACCCACGGCTTTACGTGACTGTCCGACCACGGAGCAAGTAGAGTAAAGTTTCTTGCTCAAGGAAACAAGAAGACAAAAACCGCCCGGTCCGGGGCTCTGTATTACGAGACCCGTGCTCTAACCGCTCGGCCACGCTCCCTATGGACTAGCTATGTATTCTTTAATGTGAAAAATAAGAGCAAAGTCTGTTAACACAGAATCAGATATATTCCAATGATGAAATTAAAAGGGATTTGAAAGCCGCAAGCAATGATCACATCCTCCAGCTGAGTTTTTTGATATAAAATATATAAGTTAATATCTTAACAGCACAATTCTTCAACTTATTTCATTGATATACTGTATCCATTCATCCAATTCAACTACTTATTTTCTGAATATACATTGCATTTATTTTATACCAGCCTGCTAAATATGGTTATATAATGGTTCAATCCAAGAGTATGACGATTTGTCAATATTTTGGAGTTAAGATATATTAATTTACAGAATTTGTAAGTTTGGAAATTGTTGAATACTACGAGGATATGGTAGCTACTTCCGTTCTGGGTGACCTTTAAAACTTTTTAATAAATCGTATTATATACCTCATTTATATAGATTCCTGTCCTCTGATTGGTTAAAAGTGACGGGCTTGGATTTAACTAGGCACGGGGCATATTTTTCACTAGGACTAGAGAAACATGTAGCGTAAATCATTATTGGGTGTTTTAAGTGCAAAAACAGCTCTTTTAACAAACTAGATGACAAAAATCTATATATTCAGTATATAAAATGAATATTGACTGCTTTTTGTTCGGGGTATGGTTAAAATCATTTTCCCTCGGTGATCTCAAAACCGTGAATATGCCCTCAGCTTCGCTTCGGGCATATTCATGGTTTTGAGATCACCTCCGCAAAATAATTTAAACCATGCCCCTCAAAGCAGTCAATATTTGTAAAATATAAAGTCACACAGGTCACTCTTACCTATTTGGTGTAGTGCTCTTCCAAGATTGTATGAAACTTCCTGACTGTTGCCTCTGAATTCTTGATAACGTTTTAAAAAGGAGAAACCCTGACAAGATAAAAAGCCACACATTTGCAAATAACTTGAGCAATCATAAAAGCAATCATTAGACAAATTAAAAACCAAGACTGATACTTAAAGGGACTGGCCTAGATTCTTCCCACTAATTTTTTATTAACATATATTTTTTTACTTGAATCGATAGAACATGTTTATAGTAATATAACCTGCAAATAGTTTTCCATGATTTTGAGGAATATTGGAGAAAATTGCAATTTTTTACCTACTTTCATTTTTTTCGCCGGCGAAAATAGTGGCGTGAAAACAGTGTTTCTAGTTTGAAAACTTAAAAAACCTGTGATGGCCAAACAATTTTTTGATGAAATTGTTTCTATTTAAATATGTAACAGCATTATTTCAGGTGACTATCTTTGGAATTAAAAGTGCACAAGCCCATTATCTTCAGCTTTGTTTGATTTTTTATCTGGTTAATTCATCTGAGGTACAAATTTAGAATTTAGGAAACACAGGATAATCACACCACCATCAAATAATGATATATTGCAAATTAATTCTCTCTCAATTTGAGCCATTTGTGTGAAATTTTTTGCAATTTTTTGGGATTTTACTATACATTTAAACTTTATTTAGAGAATTTCCATAAGTTTTTAATTCTAGGTGGAATCTAGGCTAGTCCCTTTAACTTACACTCTTGGTTTTGTCACTAGTCACTACATGACATCTTGTTTGCTGATATATCGATTAGGTAAAGGAAGTGACAAATCAAGATTTATTGCAAATGAATTCAACTTTAACAGCAAAAAAATTGTCACTCAACAATTTTTTAAAGGCTATCTCCATCTTGGCCCACAACAGAAGTGACTGGAGGAATCTTGTGATCGCCTGCTGGCAGCTGATGATGATGATGATTATGATTGTCACACAGCTCAAACAGAAAATTATTAACCTAAACATATGATAAAACTACGAAGCAAAACACTGCAAATAAACGTACAGGAGTGTGAAGCTCACTTCTCCCAGTGGAAGTAATGTGATTTTTTTATCTGGGACTCTGTCAATTAAATTTCTTAGTTTTATTAAATGTGTTCTACCTACTTTTCTGGTGAAAATCCCAATGGAATATTACCTCGGATAAGAGACACGGACTAAAATTTGAAACTTTTCTGAAGGGAAAAACTTAAGACTGGTTCAAAAATATTACTCAGATTTTTGATGTAACTCATGAAAAATTTTGTTGATGAAACATATCCTGTTTTAGAGGCAAAGCTGAAAATTTGTCTTTTTAATGGTTATCATCATTACATTTACATATTTAAGTGCATAGGTGACTATGAAATCAAAATTGCAAATAAAATTAAAAATGTATGTACACTTTAACTGAACTTTGAGAGTGAAAGCTCTGCAGCGCTAGTCTATTACATAAGGCCAAGAAAAAAAAATTGTATGTTTGCCCTTTCCCGACCGACCGAAAAATCACGAAAATCTTGAGTCGCGTTTTTTTCCCCATTCATAACATTTAAAAAATGTGTATTTTTGCAGAAAAAAAAAATATTACAAGGAAATTATACTTATCTAATACAATTTTAAGTTTTTCGAAACCCAAACGCATAATTTTACCTGCAAAAAATGTTTTAAAAATCGTTGTATATCGTGGATCGATCGTTCAAACGCGGAAAAGATCTGGCTTGGGGCCGCACAACACTAATAAGGCTTTAAAGCATTGGTTTCAATTTAGTGGAAAAATCATACCATACTCTTTAGATAATTTAAGCTTGAAATATGTGACAAGCCACTACAACTGCCAGGAACAATTTCGTTATACTTCATATTCAAATAGATCATATTTTCAGCTTGAAAATTATACTTGTTTCAGGTTCTTATGACACCCATTCAAAGCATGACAAGCAAGAATATGTAAAAATGAGAAATCTTGAATGTTCATATATTTTTGAAAATCCATCATTATGCAAGAAATATTGCTTTAATTTTTCAATTTTATGTACATTTCCAATTTAACTACATTTGGAAAATGTTACTTTTCAAATATTTTGGAGTTAAAGTAAAAGCTGATGTTTTCCAAATAGTTCAAGCAAATTATGAACATTTCAAATATGCAAAAATCTAAAAAATTGTCAGAATACAACTTTTCCCATGATTTTTGCTGTGTATCTCGAAATGAAAAATGCTGACTTTACTGGAGATTCGCTGTGGATGGTCACATATTCACACTTGTTTAAGCTTCCAGATATTTTTCAAGCTTGAGAGGCTTCTTTGACATTATTTTTAATTTCATTTCTAACCAGTTTGCTGTTGAAATCTTAAGCTGAATTTATACTTCACGCAAATGAAAATCCAACAATTTTCACTGCAAACAGCGTCACAATTTAATTAACACTCAAAACACAAGTGGACTGCGGAAGCAGGCGATATGAAAATACAGCTTTTCTTAACTTGTTTTGCGTTAGTGCCAGTGAGATTGCATTTTTATAGCGATCTATCTGCACTGCTTGAAAGAAAGAAAGAAAGAGTTCTTTAGGCTGATAGCCAAGGATAACCCAAGAAAGCCTCTAGTGAAGCTTATTTCCATTGGGTCCTAGATCTTTCTTTTAATATTCAGTTTTAGTGCAGGAGGAAAACCGGAGGATCCGGAGAAAAACCTGCGGAAGCGAGCATGGACTGATAACCAAATGCACATACAGCGCCAGGATCAGGAATTGAACCCATGCAGGACTCCATTGGTGCAAAGCGAGGGAAATACCGCTGCGCTAACCCGTTTCCCCATATGAAACTCCCATCTAAGCATGAATTAAGTGCAAATTCAGCTTGAGCAAAACTAGCAGAATTTTTCTGACAATTGATCATATGGAAAGGAAATGACATTTACAATGCTTGAATGTTGGGTAAATTAATGTTAACAAATGCTAACATTCTCTTATCCAAAGTCGCCAGATATGTGCATATGCCCTTAGATCTTCTCTACTACTTATTGTACTGTTCAACGAACACAAACAGTTACTGGTGACAGGGGTTTCTCTGCTTGTGGCTCTTATCTCTGGAATTATTTGCCTCCCATGATAAAGAGTATCAGTTCCTCTACCACTTACAAGAAGTCCCTGAAATCCCATCTTTTTCCTAAATGACTGGTTGTTTTCTCTCTTACTTCTTTTTCTCTTTTCTCAAGCGATTTGTATCCTATGGTCAAAAGGTGCGATATAAATGTCATTTGATGCTGTTGTTGTTTACATCGTTAGAACCAATATTCAAGCATTGTTATCAATATTACTCTCAATTTTAGAGAATAAGCCAGAGTGAATATTGCGAGTGAATGTCTCTCAAGTTTTGGTGCAAAGCCTTCGCAAAATTTCTGGTTATCAAGCATTCAAGAAGAGAATTAGCCTCTTACCTGTATTATAAGTGAGTGTTTCTTCATGGAGTACTTTTGACATGCTATGTGTATCATGCAGAGACCAATACAGAAATTGACCATAGGATCTCTAGGTGACATCCGATAACCACGCACATATTCACCTGAAATTAAAGATAATAGAAAAGATTTAGTTGCTGTGATCTAGAAAGAAATATAATTTTTCGTTCTTAAATTAAGGCAGATTTTCAAACATCTAAAAAGACTAGAAACACTTTCATTTTGAAATCTAACAAGATACTGTTGCACAGTTGATATAGATTCATTTAATAACAAGTGTGTTTAATTTGAAGCATAACATGAATGAAAATTTAAACAAATAAATCTAGCCACCCAGTGCTTCAGGAAAAACATAACAAAATTTAGAAAGTACAAACATTATCGCCCATTCACAAGCTATGAAAGAAATTTCATCAAACAAAAATTACCGATAATCTCTGATCAGTTTGGAGCTCAAAGAGTTTGATTGCAAACATCCGGAGAACAAAAAATGTAGAGTGGTTGTGGCTTTGTTGTCATTACCCACAGCTGACGATCATGTCTTTGCTATACATGCTATACAGAGTTGAAGTGGTGCGGCAGAGCTAGTTTACAACATTGTCATGATGAGTTATTACAAGAAGTTGAATTTAATTCAACAATTCGTGACATGGTGTGATACCCAATCAATATGGTTGTCAATTAATAAGCTGGTTGTGTTTGTTTCAAAGGTTTTCTAGCATGGCAATTATATAGCAAACATAAAATGTTATATGTCATCACAATGACGCAACAAGCACAACAGACACACTGCAACCAGCTGTAAATATCATCAAAACAGTCACTCATGAAAGGCATGTTCTTCTTCTTTGTGAAAGAGGAATCCCTCAAGTAGTTGAATATTGTCGCATCTGAGGAGCAGGTGGTGCAGAAAATACAAATTAAAGGTGCTGGAAATGCAGAAGGTGCTGTACAGTGCAATAAAAAACCTCCAAGGCTGCTTAGAGATCAACGCTGGCTAGGCCTCCTTTGATTGCTTTGAAGGAGGGAGCATTAAATAATGGAGCTGGCAAGGCATGTTGGCCACTCAGAATGGATATAATGCCAAACTTCTCTGGAAATGTCTCTACCTGTTCTGTATTTATATTCTTACCTAAAGCATGTTTAAAACTGCCACTCATAAAGGCATTATGACCATTCAGAACACACAATGCAAATACATCAGGAAATTTCTGTTGAAGAATAATGAAAACAAAACAAAATAATTAATTGCACAGTAAAGATAAGCAATTTAATTTCACCACCTCTTAAAGTTAAGGTATGGTCATGATAGTTTGTATGAACGCTACAAACAGTGTTAATGATTATTTGACTATTTTGTACAAACTTTTAACGTCATCTGTTATGCAAAACTGCAAAATGTTCACATTGAAAATGTCAGTACATTGCACACGAATCTGTAACTGTTCGTACAAAAGCCGTACTAGCAATTGTGACCACAGCTTTATTCAAATACATATATGCATACATACATGCAGGATTTATAATGCGCCTTTTCATAAACAAATTCAAGGCGCAGTACAGTGGAACTTAAAACTGCAGACTTACGTTACAATCCTTAAATCTACAAAATATATTCAAACAAAAATAGATTGTGAAAACCAAGAAAACAAATCATGCAGTATGGAACAGGTGAGATTTCAGGAGGCTCTTGAAAACTGTGATGGAAGTGGCTTCGCGGATGTGTTGCGGCAGATTGTTCCACATTCGAGGACCAGCAACATCAGTTGGGCGGAACTCACAATTCGGATACGTATCCGAATTCGGATTATTACGCACATTCCGTATCCAAATTATGATACCTGTATCAGAATAAGGATATGGAGGGGTATCTGAATTCTGATACTCCTGTCTTTGCGCAGGAAACAAAGCGATAGCGCAAGCTGAAAAGTGCATGCAGAACATCTTTCTTGTATTTATGATAAATCTATCTGTGGAAATTTCATTTCCATCTGTGCAATTCCAGCGGAACAGTTTCGAAACATGTCCTGATTGCTTCTTATCACAGAAGGCAAAATAATTTGGCCAATACTTTGTTAGAATTAAGATGACAAATGATGATAATGTTATTGACTTTTATACATACCGGTATAGTGCGTGGCGAAGCTGAATATTCATTTCAGCTGATATCCAGTTTCAGCTGTTTTTAATCCGAATTCGGATACGGGTATCCAAATGGTGCTACGGAGTATCCGAATTCGGATACGTATCCGAATTGTGAGTTCCGCCGAAACTGACATAGTCCATCCAGATGGACCTCGCAAGCGAACGCGAAGCGTGAGGTCCATCAACTTACAACAAATCCTGCCTTGGAAATCCAAGGCAAGTGAAATATGATACTACCCTGTAACTCCAGAAGGGGCAGTTTGTGATAACAAAAAAACCTATGCAATTCTTTTATTTTTCAAGTCTGAGTCAAATATAACCATCTATTACATTATACCTCTATTTGTTTAGCTAGAATTGACTGGTCACCAATTTTCTATAGGAGAAACCCAGCAGGGGGTTTCGAGTGTAAGTTGATGGACCTCGCGCCTACGGCGCTCGCTTGTGAGGTCCATCTAGATGGTCTAAACTGACATGGAAAGATTGATCCCCGAAACGACGTTTTGTAAGTGAAATTATTTCATGATGATATAAGCTTGGGAGGTTGATGTAAAAATCTATTAGCATATTTCACAACAGATAACCGACACTGGTATGTCTATTAAAAATGATGCAGTTCATAGTAAGATTGAATATATTGGGGCAATCTACACGGGAGTGCAAATCTGGATGAATGCAGATCTCTGTAAGCCGCTTTGCAGTAGATTGTGGCTACACGGGTGTCAGATCTGGATTTAATGTATAGCACTCTGCATACATGCGTTCGTGCCAGAGGTCTAAAGAGATGCGAATCTCAGATCTGGATGTCTGAGTTAGGGATGCATCTCATGGAATTTTTATAGGGGAATTGAGATACGCAGAGTTATTGTACCTCCGTATATATTCGGAGTTTGGCCAGATATACAGGCAGATCGCATAAATCTTCACGTGACACATATGCGGCGTGTGAATTTTGTTTCACGTGCAAACCGTGTCTGCATTTCAAATAGCGTGCGGCTTGCTCTGATCAAAGTACACCAATTTTCCCGCTAACCCGTTGCAAAGACTCTCGAAGTGAGGCACGTGGAGCCGTAAATTGCCGGAGGTACAATGAGCGACAATCCAAGGTGGCTGCCATCCAATAGGATTTACACCTCGGTGAAATCAAAATGGTGGCGAGTACCGATTCCCCTCTTTAAATTTCTTGATGAATCTGGATCTGCGCTCCATAGTCAACATCACCAGTACTTTTTTATGTAGACAGGTTCTCACCAAATTTTACAGCTCTGTTTGCTACTCAGCCTAACGGTTGCATAAATACGATATCAATGATGAAGTTCATAGACTGATTAAATTGTTAACCTTACACATTTTGCAGATAGGTTTTTTCCACCACATCTATCAGACTCATTGACTACTCACCCTAACTGTAACACGAAGACAAAATCTATGGTGTCTGATATCAATGGTGTGGTTTGTTATCAGATTAAATAAATTCCAACCAGCCACAGAAGTACCGTCACTCTGGAAGTCGAGAGTAAATAATATTTTCAGTTAATCAACATATTTTGTTTCTACTTTATCTCAGAATTCATATGGCCTACATAATAATATTGGATAATCCTAGTTGATTTAAACATATTTTATAAACGTAAAATGAGATTTCATAAACAGGAAATGTAACAAATGTCTCTCAATTGGTCCAAAAATGAAGATTGTTTTGGTCTCATCTGAAAGATTATATTTTAAGCTTTAAAATGACACCTTGGTTTTGGTTATTGGATGTTTGATTGCAAAGTTACATCCAAATTGGTAAAATGCATCGGGCTGATTCAGAAAACTATATATTCTGAGAAAATCGAGTTTTAAGTTTCTGTACTGGTAAAACTTGAATGGAGAAAGGATTTTTATCTTGGTGTGTAAAACATTTGTCTTATGTTTTGGATATTGGAACCTGATTAATGTGATATATAATACACTTTTAAAGGTAAAGTTTCTGATGAAATTGGAAATTTGACCTTGGACGTGATTTTTGACTATGCTCAGCTTCAATGGCCAGTATCTTCTAATTTACTATGCTGACTTTAAGGTACCTTTGATATGACAGGTCACATTTACATTTGACAACATATAAGATAGTAATATCTAAAAACAAAGTCCTGAAAAAGCCACGGAGCATATTTAATTTTCTTTATTGGTGGTATTACAATGAGTGTTTTTGTAAGAATTTGAAAATGAAAAGTATGTGAATAAAAAGGTGCTATTGATGCGATTAAATTCTAACTTATGTTTTATGTACATAAAAAAGATGAATACAAATGAATATGAATTGAGAATTTTACTTGATTCCTATTATTTGTTTTCAGGTAAACAGCTTTACAACCTTTTATTAAAACCTTCATATGCTACTGTCTTGATATCAAAATTATAACATTATAAACATATTCATTTTTCTCAAAAGTGCAAACAGTTTTGAAAAACAAAATCTTAGATTTGTAACATATATCTATCAAGGATTCTTATTAGCTAAAAATTAACATTTTGATAGGTGCCTGGATTGGGATTGTGGATTATGGAGGGCTCCTTTAAGAATATGAGAAGCCCCGAGCCAAAGACATACTTGGCAAGGTGTGGATCAAAGTACTCTTGGAACACCAAAATTCTCCTCTAGCCCAGTAAAAAACTCAAATAACCAAATGCATAATAAAACTGCCAGCAAAAAAACTATTTCCTCGAGAAGGAAGAAAAAACTTTCAGAAAAACCTCTTAAGGTTGTTAATCTCAACTGCCAAAGTGTAAGAAGCAAACTTCCACTGTTCCTGTCAATGCTTGACAAGGAAGATCTGGACATCGCGATAGGAACAGAGTCCTTTCGTAATGAGGATATTACGAATGGTGAAATTTTCCCTGAAACTTTCCAAGTTTTTCGTAAGGACAGAGCTAATAACACCAGCAGAGGAGGGGTATTTATTGCCGTCAAAAATTCCCTTGTTGCAACAGACAAAACTGACCAACTGATGGACAGTGAAATTGCCTGGATTTGCATCCAAATTAAAGGTGCCAAACCACCCTATATTGGAGCGGTGTATAGACAACCAGATAACTTTACAAAAACTCTTATTGATCTCCAAACTTCGCTTGAGAAACGTCCTCAAAATGCCCATGTTTTGTTACTAGGTGACTTTAATTTCCTAGATATTTCCTGGCCAACTCACCATTTTAAACCTGATGTTGCAGATAGCTACCGAATTCCATCTCCACCAACTTGTTGAAAAGCCAACAAGGTTAAACAACATTTTAGACCTATGCTTCAGTACAAACTCTTCCTTGGTTCATGATGTTGATGTCAAAAGTGGCATAAGTGACCATGATTATGTTGTCGCAAATGTAAACATTGTGCCTCACAGGAATAAATGTCCTCGCCGTAAGATCTTTCTTTATCATAAAGGTGATTTTGAGAAAATCAGCGAACATATTTCTGTTTTTGACAACTCCCTCACTGCTGACAAACTAGCATCATGTACAGTAGATAATTTATGGACTAGCTTCAAGGATACAGTACTCGATGCAATGAATCAATTCATCCCATCAAAGATGAGCTCCACTCGTCACAATCTTCCATGGGTGGATAGAGCAACGAAGCGTGAAATCAGAAAGAAGCAGCGTTTATTTAACAAAGCTAAAAAGTCTGACCTTCAACATGATTGGGACATTTATAAAACTTATCGTAGATCTCTAGACCGCAAGATAAGGAAATCCTACTGGCAGTACGTTGGTAATGTTAGCAACAGTCTGGAAGAAAATGATACAAAACCATTCTGGAGATTTATCAAAGCCAAGAGACAACATACTTTTGGAGTAGCTGGTTTAGCCACAGGTGATGGTAACAGGGTTGCCGCTACTGCAGAGGATAAGGCCAATGTTTTAAATCGCCAATTCCAGTCAGTTTTCACTCAGGAAAATTTGCTAAATATACCAAAGATGGGAAAAACTACCGGTCCATATATGCCTTCCATAACAATAACAATGCCTGCAGTTAAAAAGCTCCTTGACAACATCAAAGTGAACAAAGCTGCAGGTCCAGACGGTCTTCCGGCTAGAATCTTCAAGGAATGTTCATCTGCAATCGCCCCCATCTTACAAAAGATTTTTCAAAGGTCTCTTGATACTGACAATCTTCCCAAAGACTGGTTGGAAGCAAACGTTACTCCACTTTTTAAAAAGGGTGATAGGTCATCACCAGCAAACTATAGACCCGTTTCATTGACTTCAATTGCTTGCAAATTACTGGAGCATATAATTCATCATCATATTATGGCCCACTTGGAGAAATACAATATCCTGACAGACCATCAGCACGGATTTAGGAAAGGTCGCTCTTGTGAGACGCAACTTGCTCTTACTTTCAACGATCTGGCCAAATGTCTTGATTCCCAAGGCCAAACTGACATGATCATCATGGATTTTAGTAAGGCGTTTGATTTAATAAAATTCATCATTTTGGCATCCGAGATTCTCTCCACTTGTGGCTTTCATCATTTCTCACTGAAAGATATCAGCAGGTCATCCTTGATGGTAGCTCGTCCCAACGTATCAAAGTTACATCTGGAGTTCCACAGGGAACAGTGTTGGGTCCCCTACTATTTTTGTGTTATATAAACGACCTACCAGAAAGCATCTCGTCAACAGTCCGCTTGATGGCCGACGATTGTGTGATGTATAGACAAATTACCTCCCAAGACGACTGCGTTCAACTCCAAAAAGATCTGGACAAACTTTGTAACTGGGAAAATCGATGGCAGATGAAGTTCAACAGTAAGAAATGCTTTGTCATGAACATCTCTGATAAAAGAAACATCATTCGTCACCCCTACAGTATGCAAGACTCTGTTTTGGAAAATGTTGATCATCACACATACTTGGGTATCGAAATCACCTCTAAACTGAACTGGAATCTTCATGTCAATAACATCTGC
>JXSR01S028180.1:94184-111908 GCA_000969725.1 Ophiothrix spiculata | reverse complement strand
AACTGAAAAATCACCCATTTATAGCCCACTCCTACTTGTAATACTGACTTTTCCCAATTCTGTAACCATGCATTTCTTATGTTGAATGCAAAGTAGTATAAAATCTACTTAACCCAAAAGCAAGTACCACCCTACTGTACATTCAACATTGATTTTTTTTCTGAAGGATAGCACAAAAATTCAAAATTTCTGGGATTATCAGATAAATTGAGTTGAAAACATCGCTGTACTTTTCAAAGGAGCACTTTTACGCAAGCTGATGTCCATCATAAAACACCCCACCCCTACTTGAAAATCAGTGATTCCAAAATGTCAGCATTGCACATTCAAATGAGCACTTTGAAATAAATGCAGAGATATTTGATATCTTATGTTAGGAGTTATATACTTTTAATACAACATTTTAGGTTTTTAAGGACGATCGCAGTGATAAGTTCCTCCCTGTAGATTTTGATTATTTTTTGTCAGTTAACAGATAAGAGTCTAAACTTAAAAATTCAGCAATAAAAAATAGGGGTCACCGACCATCCAAGCGCGCTATGACATCATATTCCTTTTAATGGACGATAACTTAAGCGTTAGATTACTTGACATAATTAACTTTTTTATCTGTTCAATGTTATAAAACTGAATTTCGACATTTCCAGTGATGGAAATTATGTTTTAGATTTTACCCCATGTAATTTCATCTCACGCTATCTTTTTAAAACAGTCGGTGACCCCATATTTTTTTTCTTGATTTGGCATCCACTTGACATTCACAATTGACTAGCCAAAAAATTAAAAAATTCTACAGGTAGCAAATATGTGGAAAATCAGCATTTTGTAGTATAGGAAAACACACGTTAAAAGTTTCTTCACTGAAGGCCCCTCGGCTCGGGAGCACTTATAGCTACTCGTAACTATTTCACGCTAATTTTGGCGCTTACCGGGAAGACAATGCGTAAAAAACCAGTCCGCGCGTTGCGTTTTGCGTATAAGGCGCAAATCTTACGCTTAGATACCACGCGCGCGTTTTGTCAAAATCTTATCGCCACTGACCAACAACTGATTCTGTAACGCTGCCATCTGTTGGTGAAAATTAACACCGCGATCGTCTTTAAGTATAAGCTTGCGGATAGCACATGATTTACGTAGGTACAGTGCCAGTGCCCTTGTACTTGAAGTTGTTGACAGCAATCTGTTATGGGCAAGGAATATTTATTGGGGAATCGGGATACGCAGCCATCTTGTGTTGCTCATGGAGCAGAGTTATTGTACTTCCGGATATACAGCTTGTGCATTTTGTTTCACGCGCAAACTGTGTCTGCGTTTCAAGTAGCGTGTATTGCGACTTGCTCTGATCAAAGTGCACCAATTAACCCGCTAATCCATTGCAAAGACTCTCGAAGTGTGGCAAACGGAGCCGTAAGATGCCGGAGGTATAACTCACCCTCCATGAGCGACAATCAAAGATGGCTACCGTCCCATAGGATTTACACGGCAGTGAAATCTAAATGGTGGCAAGTACCGGTTTCCCTTTTTAAATTCCTTGGTTATGGGTCAACTTGAAAGCTTTTTGGCCCAAAGAGTTGGTGTTAATGAATTTCCACTGTATAGGAAACTTACCCTTGACAGAAAAAGCTTTATGAAATCAAACGCTTCTATGTATTGTCCATTCAAAAAACAGCAATTAATGGCAAGAAATTCCAACCTCTGAAATCAAAACAAATGTACAGGAAAATGTGAATAAATATAATTTCAATAAAGCAGGGTGGTCATGGCTATTTGTCATTCCACTCTACGAGACATTGAACAAGTTCAAAATCATCCCCATTTTTTCCAAATATGGATTTTTGCATCATTAGATGTGTTAGTTATAAAAATGACAGCAGGTACAGTTTCTTTTTGTGATGATATAGCATCAATTCAGTTTAGAGAATAGCCTCATATTACAGATGGACATGCAAAATAAAATTATAGTCTTTAACTTTTCTGAATATTTTTTAATCAAAATTTTCAAATTTTTTGCACTTGGCTGTTATCATCTAACATAACAAGAGGGAATCATCTGCATACAAAATTGTGTCCAATGTGCCTTTAATTTGGCCAAATAAGAAAATGTGTATTACATCATATTTCTCTCACTTGATCCGCTTGAATTATTGTTACCCTGCTTGATTTGGGTGTGGTTCAACCCTATTCCTCTAATAAATACAACAAGACCATTGTGGTCATGCATGATCTGCTTTGAAAATAATTCAACTCCTGTTCAGTTGTCATTGAAAGTGCCATGTATCAAGTTATAAGACTATTAAAGCGGCCGTATTTGCTCATTTTCAATAACCTAAAATCAATTATACTGTTAAAGCAGGAGTTTTCAACTTGTCCTTACAATGCGCCACATAAATGAAAAACATTGTAGGGGAAAGCGCCAAACTTGCCTATTTCTCAGTGTATTCCTAATGTATTTCTTTGTTTTTAGAGTGTCAAAGCGCCAATCAGTACTTGCCAAAGTGCCAAATTTGGTGCACGCGCTGCTAGTTGAGAATCTCTGTGTTAAATTATAATTGTATATTTATGCAATCATACTTTAACAGTACTAACAAAAGAAGCAAAATATTCGATTGTATTTGTCGTTATCCTATCAAAAAGTGTATTGAATCTTTTCTAAAGTTAAGGTTATAAATGGGTGTCAGCCCACGCTATGCTTGCCAATTAGCCAATTCATTTTAACATATTTGGCAGTTCACTTAACTGTTTTTATGGAGTGATTGTCATATAGGATTCACAAAGATATTTAAAAATTGTCTAATTCTGCATGGATGCCACCAGTTGTACTTTTGAATAACATGTTTGTTTGCCCTCAAATAAAATTGAAAGGAATTTCTCAAAGACATTACCCTGCCATCCAGGGGATTTGAATCAATATGCACCATACTAAAACTCAATTAGGAATTACATATATGGAAACATAAATGACCCTCTAATTTTTTTTGAACCTATAGAAAATGGCACTCCAAAATGGAACAAAATCATGCCAAGAGAAAAAGTTTCTAAATAAATTGTCAACAATTGTCCCAGAAAGAGTGACAACGTATTCAATAACTACCATGGAAATAAAGTACACAGTCACATTTAGATTAAGATATGAGATAATGCAAAAATGCACACTCCTCTTTGCATTCAGCTTTAATTTGTGTACCATCCATCCACATAAATGGTTCAGGAGAAAGGCCAAATTCACTAAGCTACAGGATTGAACAGTGCAGCTGTCAGTGTCCCTACTGAGGCTGTTTGGAAAACCATGGGTGCAGAAGCCAGGAAAATTGGGGAAAAGTTTCTGAAAAGTCTAAAAAGATTCTTTTCCTGGCTTTATTTAGCCAATTTTCAGCCTCAGCTCATGATTTTGGCGTCAGTCAGCACCTCTTGTTTGTTTGTTTACCTCGGTTGGTCCGTGACGGACACATGCCATTAGATCCATGATGAACTCATGGTCTCTTCCAAGCTCATACAAAAGTACCAACCTGGATAGCCAGAAATGGCTAATCTATGCATGCTGGCCAATGCATCTTTGAAAAGATGCCGAAAATAGAAAAGATAGCAAGAAAAAGAGAAAGAGAAAGATGGCCACACCCTACACAATTGTACAATTTACTCTCAGCCCTTACTTCGTGAGAAAAGAAATCAGGAATTCTAATCTCATGCCCCGATGCAAAGGCTTAGTTTCAACTATGTCAAAATTGCTCGAATTGGCGCAAGCTAAAAAACCTTAGCGTGAACACTGGCAGCTGTGGATGTAGTTTTTTCGTACACACAAAGTTACTTTTTGTTATTATTTTCTTAGAAATAATGTCTAAAATCTGAATGATGAAGTAAAATAATTCAGCAGGCCAATAAATAATTTTTTTAGTGAAAATCTAGTAGATCCGGTTTCATTCAGTCGCATGTAGCTTCTTAGTTATTTTAACCACAAACACATCATTGCTTTGTATCCAAATGAAGTAAGTCATTATCATTTTCCTAATCAAAAATTCACCAGGCCAGTAAATACTTACAAAGGTTTTAGTCAGGAATTCTCAGAAATCACTGTTTTTTCTCAAGACAAAATTCAAGAATACCAAAAAAAAAAAAAAAGAAAAAGAAAAAAAAAAAAGAGTTTTATGGGTGTTTAATTTAGAAAGAAGGAATTCCTTAAGCAAATCGCTAAGGATAACCCAAAGAAAGCCTCTAATGAAGCTTATTTCCATTGGGGCCCAAGATCTTTCTTTAATCAGTTTTAGATGCAGGAGGAAGACCAGAGTACCTGCGGAACCTGTGGAAGTGAGCATGGGACTGACAACCAAATGCACATGCAGTGCCGGGACCGGGAATCAAACCCAGGATTCATTGGTACAAAGTGAGGGAAATACCGCTGCGCTAACCAGCTACCCCCATCAGAACGAACAATACATATTTAAAGCCTAACAAAATTTAGGGTTGCATAAAAGCAACGATGCGGTTGCATGAAGCTACATCTAGCTGCCATCACTGACCATAACCCTGCTGGATCCAGTATCCTGCTGGATTCAATTAGCCGTTCATTGGACTGATAAAGTAGCATTTGCACAGTCTGCCTCACAACCAAATCGCTGCACTTTAAGCAGCCTAAATTTGGGCCTCATGACTGACTCCATTACATTTGATGGTGTTGGTAGTCTGGTATTACCAAGGGATTCATGATATGCCGCCATCTTGTGTCGCTGATGGAGCAGAGTTATTGTACTTCCGGATAAATTTGGAGCTTGGCCCAATATCCAAGCAGATTGTGTAAATCTTCACTTGACGCATATACAGCGTGTGCATTTTGTTTCACGTGCAAACCGTGTAGACCTGCATTTTAAGTAGCGTGTATTGCGACTTGCTCTGATCAAAGTACGCCAATTTTCCCGCTAATCCGTTGCGAAGACTCTTGAAGTGTGGCACGTGGAGCCATAAAATGCTGGAGGTACAATTATTATAAATCACCCTCCATGAGCGATAATCCAAGATGGCTGCCGTCCCATAGGATTTACACGGCGGTAAAATCAAAATGGCGGCGAGTACCGGTTCCCCTTTTTAAATTCCTTGGGTATTACCCTTCTATATCTATGACAAATACACACCTCCTTTCTTAATGGATCATTGGTGATAGGCTGCTTCCTCCGATCTTTCATATTCGTTCTCATAGCACGTATTGATAACTCTGCTGCTTTGTCAAATTGGCTGGTTGCTACGAGTGCTTCGCAAGTTTTGATAAACAAATTGTACCAATCATCTTCTCGTAGGATTGTAACGTCACCACTCATGACTATTTCTGAAATGAAATTACACAGGTTCGTTGAATATTGTGTTCTTCTCCTTTAAAATATTAGATCAACAGTGCCCAAGAGCAGTCGGGTATAAGCGCTCAATAGGCGTTCGCTGTATGGAGCGACATTGATTAATATCGCCACTTATGGCGATATTTGAGTCAATTTTTTAGATAATCAATTTCAACGAACTTGAAGATTTAAATGTATTTATACTTGCTTTGGATCTAATCAGTAATGATTTTCAAAAAGAATGAGTTTAAGTGGTTAAAAACAGGGTGAAAGGTTGTTGGATTACTTCGTGTTGTAGTAAATTGGCTGGAACGCCATTTTTTTCTCACTGCGCTTGCCTGGATCAATTAAATCTGCTTTGCACATGGGTAAAAACTTCCCTCTTCACATTTGGATTAATACGCGACGCAATTCCATTTTTTGTCATCTATCAACACACAGTTTTTTCACGTGCAATGCGTAAGAAATAGCAGGTATAAATGACTGTACGTTGACGTACGTCAAGCAATGCATATCGATAGACTCTGAATAAATGTAGGTATACCAATTAATTTTACATTTTGTGCTATATCTCCAAAACTATAAAGAATTTTGAGGTGAAATTTTGGATTTATAATACAGCTCCATGCACACCAATAAGATAACTGCATGGTAAAGATTTCCCCTTTTCAAATTGATTGAACCATACCTGGTTGTCTCTCTTCACTCATGCTATCGACATTCATTCTTAAGTACTGCGTCATCATAATGTAACCCGTCTTGGCAAATTCTTTCAGATATCCCTGGGAATGTTGCAGCATACATCGCTGGTAGATCAAGTTGACATCTTGCGAGCCTAGAATCTCACTGCCCTCTTCAACTGCAAATAAAAATCAAATTAGAAGGTTGTAATTTTGAAAATATTGGAAGAAAACTATCATTTCAGTTATTTATTTATTCAGGCAAAAATCAACTTGAAAATTATGTGAATTGTGGGAGCTTGTGTGGTCTAGTGGAACAGCTCAGGACTTCGAATCAGTAGTGCGCCAGTTTGACCCCTGCTTTAGCCAAGAGTTATGTCCTTGGTAGGTACGAGACAAAAGTTGCAAAAAGAAAACTACATAAAAGGCAACAGAGGTCTTGTTCTAGTCTCCTTAGGATGTAAGAACTACAAGCCGACACAGATCCACGATCACATGTAGGAGTATTACTTCACTTCATATAATTACCATCACTTCTTTCTGCAGCCATCTATTAACTAACTAACCTACCAAAGAAAAGGGGTGGTTTACCAAAGAAAAGGGGTGGTTATTTTTTCTGCTGCATGGAGACACAAAAGAAACTAATCCAGGGCATTTGGGTAAAATACTTCAGTTCATCTTTTGCAAACATTTTCATTACAAAAATGGGGGAGGGGGGAGGGAAATACCCCAAAGATGAGGGTAGGTTCCCTTCGTTAAAAAGAAGCAAACTTACCCATTGATAAAACATTCAAGGCTTCATCAGCATTTCCCATTTGTTTTTCTAGAGTAGCTAGTGCGAGTCTTGCATCCAGGTGGGATGGGACTTGCTCCAGGACTTTCCTGTAAGCTGTGTTGGCCTGCTTCAGAGCTCCTAGACTGTTTAGACATTCTGCATAGCGCAACCAAACAGCAGGCTAAAGGAAAAGAAAGAATATTTAACATTAGACAAAATGTGATTAGATTTGGACCAAAATCCTATTTCTCGCAAGCTTTGTTGGATTGTTTTGATTTGGAGCTTCAAGATTATTCACATATTCTGTATACCACAACTAAACTGCTGGCAAGGGTAGAAAGAATGTTCAAATGACTGGCCAGATGTGATGGGCCCAATGTACTGCTCTCCCAAATGACATCAGAGACTCACCTACATTGGACATTTATAAAATTGTAAATAATTGATAGCAACCTTCTTGCCATCACCAAGGGAGCCCTTAAGTCAAATCATCTTTGGTGAAATTAATGCTGGTTGCCGTGTCTGCGCCCTATGTGGGATATCCTGTTTGGAGTTTGCGACAGTATTCAACATAGTATCCTACAGATGCAGATGCTACATTGATTTTGCTTTAGGCCTTGCATCCACAGGCTGCTCCCTTGTGGCGTGTGCCCTTGTTTCCATTGTACCTGATTGTGCTGCGCAACACAAACAATTAGAGAATAAAAGATAAGATTTATTGTTTTGCCTGTCATCTATCGTCTCATAATGGATGGGCGTACATTATTTTGAATAATGAGTGCCCCCGCAATAAATCGCCATCTTTTATTCTCATTCTTAGTCACAAATTTGAGTCACTTACAAACCAAAAACGATGTAAATTATTGCCAAAAACTATAAACATTATCATTGGAAACACTTACACCCCTATTCAAACATGAAATATTCCAAACCCAGTAAAGCTGTTTGCGCCGGATGTGTGCGTATACCTGTATCGCACCATGATTTTGAACGCGCGGCTCCACAGTCAGGGGTGTGAGAGGCCAGTTGACAAAAACGAGGAAAAGCGTCGTAAAGTTTGGGTAAAAGGTCAAAAATGGGCTAAAAATGAATGAAAAAGCCAAAATTTTAGCACATGAATTTTAAAAAACGAGGAAATCAGCTGAAAAGAGGAACTCTCACACCCCTGACAGTACTGTATTTCACACTGAACGCACTGTCATCTATCGTCTCATAATGGATGGCCAATATTCCTTATTAGGAAGTAAAATCGCACTCAGTGACTAAGAATAAACTTTGTTCTGCTTAGTGATCATATCAGTGGCCTTGTGTACGGCATATGTGAATTCCCTGTGACCTGCAGCACAGAGAATGAACACTGCCCATTCTCCACCAAATTACTTACCAAATTATAATTAGATGTTTTCACTAGAGCACCCAAGATTGGTTTGGCTTCTTTGTATTGACCTGAGGAAAATAACAATATCAATAATAGCAACACCTAAAAGCAAAACAAACTAAGGCTGCACTCACCCATCAGTTTTGCAATATTTTTACCTTGTAATATATGTCCCGTCATATCTTAAGGTACATTAAGGTCGGCATAGTAAATTACGTGATACGGGCCATTGAAGCTGAGCATAGTCAAAAATCACGTCCAAGGTAGAATTTCTAATTTCATCTGAAACGTTACCTTTGAAGTGTATTCTATCATATTAATCAGGTTCCAACATCGAAAACATAAGACAATTGTTTTAAAAACCGAAATAAAAATCCTTTCCCCATTTAAGTTTTACCAGTACAGAAACTTTAAACTTGATTTTCTCAGAACTATAGTTTTCTGAATCAGCCCGATGCCTTTTACCAATTTGGATGTAACTTTTCAACCGAACATCCAATAACCAAAAGCAATGTGTCTTCTTTCAGATGAGACCAAAAAAATCAATTTTCATTTGGGACCCTGAAGGTACCTTTCGATATGACGGGTCACATATATCAACTTGTTGATTAAATCTTCAAATAAATATACTTCTTAGATGTACATGATAAGAATGATAATTATGTCGGTTTTTAATTCAAATCTGTGATTTTGGTCCTGGGTTCCTTTTTGGTGTCAAAAATTTATGGAAAGCCTTAGAAAAAATTTGCTCAGGTATAAATTTAAGGCATTTTTTTTAGAATTTAGAAACACATTTCTAGGGTACATGTTCTCATATTTGTGATTTTGATCTTAGTTTTTGATAAAATAGGCCCAAAACAAGTTAATAATCAATATTTTTAGTAAATTATAAATTGTGACTCCTTTTTCCATATTTCAAAAATAATGATTTGGAGAATTATAACATGCAAAGTAGAATGCAATCTTGAGTGGTTTCGTTTGAGAGATATTTTGGAGCAGGTTCATTGAGACATTTGAGAATGTATTAAAACATTTTGTCTGGAAGTGTTTGTATTACTGGGGAGAAGTGTTGTTAAAACTGACTCTGAATTTTTCTAAATGCTGCAAAGGAGAATGTAGCTGTGAACATATGGTTGGACGTTTGTTGCACTGTCTTGATGGACATACTTTAGTACAAATAGTGCCTACATGACAATATAAATCCAATAAAATAGCCATAGCTGTCAATTATCTTTTGAAAAAGAGCTTGTAATTGGTAAAAGTAATGTTTTGGTTATTTGTATTACAACAACACATAAATGTCCCATAAAAATACAAATGAATTCTTTTGGGACAACAATGTTTTGTGCACTAACACATAGTTTTCCTGAAAATACAAAGTGTAATTCAAATGGCACAGAAATTGCCTTCTACCAGTTACGAACCATTTGTTAAAAGACCAATTTTGACACCTTTGGCCATTTAATGGTAATTATATCGTTTGAGTTCTGCGTGTGCACAAGTTTATTCATTATTATGTTTTGAGAATCTGTCATCCTATTCTTTACTGTATATAACATTGGAAACCAATTATTTTAGGTATGTAAAAACCTCAAGTGAAATCGGTGACCGATTTCCCTGGCACTTGGACACCTCTGCATCACATTATGTTGTCACTCCATACATTGCTATGTTAAAACTGTGAATGTGTATTGAAGTGATCATAAATGTGGAAGATAATTCCTCAAACTTTCAGAAATTTTAAGGATGGTTCTGGTTGTCATTTTCAAGCTTCAAATTTTTGAGGTCAACATTTTTGAGTTGAAAATTTTTGAGTTTCAAATATTCGATCACGTTCAAAATTTTTGAGTTCAAATATTTTAGGTTGAAAATTGATATTTTTGGTTCAGATTCTCAAAACATAATAATGATAAAATTGGATGGATTCTTTCACATGATACACAGATATATTATACGAGTTTGATACAATATTGGATAGATTGAGCCCATATTTATTGGTCGAGCTATGAGTTGCAAAAATATTGGGCGAGACGCAGTCGAGCCCAATATTTTAAAACTCATAGCGAGACCAATACATATTGGGCGTAAATCATCCAATATTGTCATTATCATGCGTACCGTCCGATATTATCATGTATCGGCCAGCTCAAAGCATGACAATGGAAAAAATTGTGCTCGGCTTTCGCCTCGCACATTTTTTTTTTTCAAAACTCATAGCTGGACCAATATCTTTGTGTATCATACTCAATCCATTCAATTTTATATCAAAGTACGTAGCATCAAGAGAGTACAACAAACAGTTCACAGCTACATTTATCTGTTGCAAAATTTATAGTGAAGTATTCAAATACTTCATGGTTAGATGTGAAGTAATGAAATCTATCTATCCCAAGGTACTGGCTATATGACTATTATCCTAAGGCAGCAGTTATATATTTGATCTATTGCATCCAACTGTGACTCTGGGAATGAGGTTGTAGGGAAAGTAGTAAAAACTACCAACCCGGAAGTAGTTTTTGATTGGCCAATTATTGAACATGATTATTTCATGAATATTAAAATGGCCTAATTAAAAACTTACCGATTTCCACATAAGCTTCAGCCACATCAAGGTATAAGTCCCCCATTTCATCAGGGCTCTCACCTAACAATTGTGTTAATACACGCTGAAAAATAATTAGAACCATCAGCATCAGTTCCCTTTATAAATTTTACAGAAAAGCTATAGACAAGGTTGTTTCTATTCAAGTACAGAAATAATAGATCTAATAAATACCCTGGATATAGAGGTAACATCTTAAAAATTGACCAAATTAACAACTTGGAAATAACTTGAAACTGAGAATCTTGAGTAGCTGAACTTATCCTGGACCATATGGGTGTATACAAAGTCTTCTTTAAAGGTAAGTATTCCGATCTGGTGAAAAAATTAACATATACTTTTTCCATATTTGAATGAAGGATCATCACCTACATAAAGCAATTGTAAAGTTTCATTTGTATACCTTGAGCCAAATTGATGCTACATGCAAAAATGCGTCTGAGATTTCCCCATAGAAACCTATGGGATATTTATTTTTGTTAACAAAATATAACAGTAATCCAGACATCTTTTGACCATATCTCTTTAACGAAACATAATATGGGTGTGAAAATTTACAGGGGTCATGAGAAAAATATGACTGTTCATGTGGTATCAAAATCCCTAATTTGATTTTGTGAGTGAAAGTGATCGTAACATTATAGTATCTATCTAAAATATAAAATGTTTGAACTATCATTTATGTACATTTTGACTGAACTTGTTCAATGGAATATTTAATGTACCTTTGCAGCAGGAAGGTGTCTCCCATGGATCAGACATACTCCTAGCTTGACTCTTAGATCAATCGGTATAGGACCAGGCATGGTGACTTCTAAGTCATCCGCATCAAGATGGCTACTTCTGCAAGAAGAAAAAAATTGTCACATCAATTACTGAGGAAAGACTTTTTTTTTCATTCTGGAAATTGACTCAGAAGGACCTCTTGTAATTTTTTGCTCTGATTCAGATAGCAAGGTCTTCTGGCTCTGAAGTACAGCACCTGCGATAGACTTCTAAGGCATAAAAAAAAAAACAAGTTTGTTTCCCGTGCGCCGCGCGCATTTCGTTTTGGCGTCATTATTTGCGCATTTCACTTTTTTATTTGATATTTTAGAAAACGAAAATCAAAAAAGCCAATTTGATAAAAAGAACGGGGAAAATTGCAAACATTTTAACAAAGAAGTGTTTTCTTTTCAACAAAAACTTGAAACCGGACAGGTTTCTTACTGAAAAAATCATCAACCATGCGAATTTTCAATCAAAATTTGCCTTAGCACCTCTTGAACAATAGAAAAAAAAGAAAACAAAATAAAATAAAAAACCGCATTTCGCATTTAGGTTTTTTGACCACCGACAGGAAACAAACTTGTTTTTTTTTTATGCCTAAGATGGCTATTTTAGAAAAAAAGAAATAACAATAAAATATTTTGTTGGATTGATAACCGTGGCTGGAGGGTAAAGTTAAAAAACAAAAGTTAAGAAAACTTATAAAAAAGTACACAAAAGGTGACAACTCTAACGTCTACAACAGAAATATAATCAGCATAAACCAAGACTAGCCTTCTTGATTGGGATCAATCATACATGTATAAGTATCACGTTAGATACAAGATTATTATTATTTTTTTAAATGGAAAATACAGTCTTCTTACATTTGGGATTCTTATAGGTGCACTATGGAGCAAATACAAGTAGAACTTGGGTTTACGCGATGCGTAAAATATGTCCCTGCCGAATGAGGCCAAAGTTTACCCCATTTGAACCCCTGTGACCTTGGGGACAATAACTGGAACATTATTAGGCCTTACATATTCTCATAAATAGCTGTAGAAATTTCAGCTTCTCTCCTCCCTAACCATTTGAACCTGGAGGGGACCCAACATCCCAATCAACTCCTGCATACACCATGTGCTGAGGCTAAGGGAACTATGCCATCTAGACACTCAGCACTGGCCAAAAGTTGATGATTTCCCAGCAGAGGTGGGTGCATGTGCAAGCACTGGAGAGATGCATCTTTTTTAGATAATGCTATTAAAGTTTTCTTTTTTAAATAAGGTTTACCCAATTTGACCTTCTTAGACCTTAAATGACCCCTGATGACCTTGTTGTGACCTTGAAATTTGTTGGCCTCAACAATCGACCCACCCTCTAAGAGAACGTGTGAAAATGTAGGTAAACATTTGGGTTAACATGTTCATCACAGACACACGAACGGAGCCCATTTTATAGTCCCCTTTTCAAACTTGTTCGGCGGGGACAAAAATAACCTTATATTGATGTAAAAAAGACACTTGAATGCCATTAGGCTGAAACAGAAATACTGGCTTCTTTCTATCCTGTTTTATATTAGATCTTGCCCAGATCCCTCTACCAACCCCACCACTGACTATCCTCCTCTCTGATCTAACCAAGTTAGTGACCAAGCACTGACGCTGTGCCACAGCCGAGAGGTTACCAATTGACACAGACAGACCAACTCTTACTGGTTTGGTGCTAACAAATAACTGAGCTGTCAATGACTGATGGTCAATAAAGGCCTTATTGTGGTTAATTTTGATTGCTGTCCAATGCACTTGGACCTTACGGGCCCTGTGAATTGAATGCTTCGAGCAATTGGCGATCATTCTTTTAAGATTACACTCGCCAGCCGTTTCCAACCAAAGTGTGTGTAGAATGAAATTGACATGGAAATCAATTTTACGGTCTCAAACTTCAAAAAATCGACCATAAAATATTATTAAATTCAAGTTTCTTGCTCAAATTCTCACGCAATCAGCTGTCAATCTCAGTTTCAACAAACGTAAACAAACTGGACTACTGCCAGATTTATACCTGACACACATGCACTGACGTGTCATGACGACATCTGCTTTACACATGTACTGTACAGAAAAGATAGGCAAATTGTACAGCGGGGTATCCCACATGTTGACAGTGTTGTATCGTGTTAAATTGCAACCTTTCGTGAGCGCTGTCTTTCGTTGGTTGGAAGTTTTGATAGTTGGCTTCAAGCCAGTATGGCGACCAAATGGACGTTCATGAACTTTTTAAAACCAAAAAACCATATGTCAACAAGAGAGCAGCAAGAAGTTAAGGAGAAGAAGGGATATGAACATATTGATGATAGTGAGCTGTGACCTATTATAGTAATAGTGGTGATTGAAGTAAGCTTAGAAAAGTTAAATCTGAGCTCCAGTAGTTTCGTAGATCATTAGTTTTGTTCTTTATTAATATTGCAATTTAAAAAAAAACAAAAACACTCACTTTTTGACTCCCAAATGTTTTTATCATTGGAGCCATTTTATGGCCCCTAAAATTTTATACTCAGGAGCCATTGGCTAGCTAGTTAATCTAAATGTTCACCGTACAGCATTGATTTCGTCTCATTTCACTAGTGACATGAAATGTGGATTTACTAATCATACATCTGCCATTGGGGTTTGGGTGGACTTTAGTCTACTGGGTTCATACAAAGGTTGCTGTCCATCATATCTCCGCTTAAAGTGAATTTGGGGAAAGCGTTACAGGTCCATTTGCCATAATTATCTGTGTTTGGACCCAGATTATGTATGTTGGAACATCAGAAATTGATCATTACATGGCATATTGAAAAACAAATAATCTGAAGTCTGCAGTAATTATTGCACAGGGTGATTGCAAAGAAGTAAATCAAATTACAAAATCCGTAGTTTATTTGGCTTTGACCACATTGGAATTGTTGTACAAAAAGTGTGTTTACAGAAACAGCTAGATCTAAATCAATACACATTTTCAAGTTCCTGTTGACTTATTCAAAATGCCCTGCCATTAAATGTCATGTTCTCGACTTAAAAGGGACTGGTTACCTTGTGCTTGGTCTCGATTGAAAGATAATGGACATATCTCTTCTATAAAATGGACAAAAATATATGGTCAAGGCAAAGTTTTTGAGATATGGCGCATCAAAGTCATGCTTCATTTTGAGTGCACCGATGCCCATTGGGAAAATAGTGCCAATCACACAAAAAAAAAACACAAAAAAAAAACACCTGTGTTCTCCAAAAGCCATATAATCTCTTCAAAAATGGTACAAACAAAATCTTTTCATCATGAATGATTTAATAACAGTCCAATAAGCAGCATATTAAGTTATTATTATTTTTTTTGAGGGGGGGGGGGGGAGGAGGGAAATACTATTTTCTACATATTCTGGAATCAATTTTAGGCAATAAGGGTCACATTCAGCCTACCAACCTAGCAGATAATGCTTCATAATTTATTTACCAATGTGGTACCTGTAAAGCAGTAAAAAGATATCACAATAATTTCACAGTAAATAGTAATCACTCCTAGATGCCAATTGTTTTTGTGTGTCCCAAATATTTTGCCCAAGATTGTAGCAACTACCAATAAATCAGACACTCCCTTTTAGAACAATCAGTCAACCATATCTTGTATATGTACTGAACTTGCTGTAATTGTGGATATGTATTGTGTTCTTTTTTTAGTATGAACATTTTGTAACGGATCAGTGGAAGAACAACTAAGTTGAATCTGGTTGTACCTTATTGAAATAAAGTACTGAATAAATGAACCAACATACTTTCACAATGTTTATTACTACAAAAGGGGGTCATGTTATATTGCCATGAAAATTCAATCATCATGATTATGATCTTTGCCATTATGATCATGACTAGCATCACCATGATCACCATTATGATCATTATCATCATCATGGTCATTATCATAATGATGACGCTACTGATGATGATGATGATGATGTTGATGAAGATAATGATGATGATGATGATGATGATGATGTGGAGGAAGAGGATGATGATGATACTGATGATGATGATGGTCATGATGATGACGATGACGCTGATGATGATAACGATGACAATGACGATGTGGAGGAAGAGGAGGAGGAGGATTACCACTAAGAGAATGTATGATAATATTTGGAAAAAACAGTGACCCAAAAACAGTGACCACCGCATGCAATAGCTTCATCATTCACTAGACTTAAAAGTTTACATTATTATCGAGAACCACTTGAGTCCAAAATTTAACCTAAGCGCAGTGATTCCATTTTGCACAGAAAAAAAATGGTGCAAACACTACTTTACCCCAATGGTTTACAAAGTGTGTGCGCATTGGATTTCAGTATCAGCATATCGTTGACAAACCCCCCAATACCTTCACTTTGATCTCCATGCTGGTATCTCCCCTTTAAAATTTATGGTTTGACAGCAAATTTAATGTGATAAAACATACTGTAAAACACTTAAATTTCGCGGGGAGTTTATTTCGCGAATTTGCAATAAGTGACATTTTCGCGAGTATCAAATTTCGCGAATTTGAAATTTTGTCATGATTATGTATGTCTTCCGAATTCGGAAGGCCAAATATTATCTTCTAGTCTTCTGTGTTCCTGTCAAAATATTACTAAAATACCTTGAAAGTCTGCATGAAAAAAGGCTCCACGCATGATGTTTAAAACTATTGTAAAAGTAAGCAGTCACATTGCAGAAATAAATCAAAAATTGTACGATCAAACAAACCCAATAAAACACTACATTGACTGCCGACCGCAAGACTTGAAGTTTGTTTACAGGGGGGGTAGGACATGACGTCATGAGATTTTGAAACTCCCATTCAAAAAACTTGAATTTTAATTAACGCTCAAAAATTTCATTTTATGCCCTTAATAAGTGTATAAACATATGCAGATTCCAAAACCGTTGGGGTTGGAACTTCAACCCCGGAAAACTAAGAAGATATTCTGAATATTCTGAAGAACTACTTCTCTTGTTATTAACGCATTGAAATATACGGGCGATACCACGGATGAATACAAATCAAATTTGAGTAAACAGTCTGGGTAAACAGGCAATTTATTACGCAGCCACCCTCCTCTGTTTGTTTACATCCACTTGGACCATTCCATTTACAACATCAAAATAGGGGTGAGGTTTTATAGATCGTATCACAGAGGGGCTATTTAACAATACACAAATACAAGAGCTGACAAGCCATTTCTTATTAAACGAAACATGAACTTGGACAATATTTTCGCGAGGATTTAATTTCGCGAATTATTTTCCCTCGCGAAATTAAATACCTCGCGAAATTAACATGTTTTACAGTAATTGGTTCTCTACAGGAAGTCTATATACTCTATACTCATGATAGCCAAATCTTTTTTTTGTCTTTTTTCTCTTGAAAGAAACCAGACAACTTAACCCACTGTTAGCAACACGGTGTCAAGGTATTTAAGCAATAACAATGGTATCTAAAAATTGTATACCCTAGATAGTATATATGCAATCATGACCCCAAAAAAACTAGGTGATCATGACCTAAGAACCACTCCCCTCAGAATCCAGTTTTGTTTCCATTTGTTATACAAAGTGAGATACAAAACACACACAGCCAACAGTCTATGTGACAACGATCTTTACTGATTTCAAAATGGCAACCTTTGTTCATTTTCTGCTTTTATTTGCTACATATGTTGGTGGTGTTCCTATCAACCTTTCCCTACAGGAAGGGGCTACTTTTGATTGCTACGGTCAATGTAATTATTATGGCAGTAAGGATACAGTAGAGTACAATCTTACGGACAAAATATCGACTGCCCTTCCTGACATCCAAGGATCACTAAGAGAAATGGTTTCATTGATAAATGGGACACTGACTTCACAGGACAGATTATTGGATGTAGCTGGGCATGGTCTTGAGAGTATGGATGCCTCATCTAGATTGACCTCACAAGCGAGCGCCTCACGCTTCGCGTTCGCTTGCGAGGTCCATCTGGATGGACTAGTCAAGACAGAAGTCGCTATGTTGGCTGTATTTCTCCTGCATAAATCAAGTTTTCGTTAAAGGAAACAATTCTCTATACAACACACTCTACCATTTGATTGAAAGGTAATGTCGCTTTTGAGCAAGACCCATTTGTTTGATACTCACTTTTTTTTTAAACAGCCGAAAAAAGTTGC
>JXSR01S028180.1:40718-53547 GCA_000969725.1 Ophiothrix spiculata | reverse complement strand
AATAATGAATTATTTTAGGATTTTCACTTTTGCAACGCGGGTCCAAAATCGTAACGCGGGCGGCGGACGGGAAACTCAACATTGACTTATAAGGGCCTTATGGCCATTTGTTGAATAAATTTGGGATCCCGAATTTAATGCCACATGTATATAGGAAAGCATGCATGTGCTTTTTATCCATTTTTGGTGGCAAAACAAATATTTTCACAAAATACACTTGAAAACGCTTTTAGATAGCAACATTCTTAATTTTATGCTGTTTTACTATTGTTGTTTCTTCTTCTTCTTCCTTGATAAGTGTAACTTCAATACTGAAGTCTGAATATTATCACACTACAAATAATTCTCGGACACAAAAATTTAGAGCCTTCTTAATACTTCTACGTGATACTTGGCAGTGTCCATAAGTCTGGATATATAAGCCAAGGTGTGGTGTACATGAGAACGAGGGTGCTAATCCGTGCAGTATATACAAGTGCGTAACACAACTGCGTGTGCATTTTACGCAGGTACACAACGCGTGTGGATTACTGATCAATTGGAAACGGTGTTGCGTACTTGCCGGTGTCCCGTTCTTGTCTCAACTTGTGGATACGCGGTGGCTGCGTTCAGAAATCATGTTCGTGTCCGAAATTGTAATATTTGAAACAATAATAAAAACTATTTTTGATCAAAATCTTTTAGTAATATTGCTTTAACTTTTAAGCTTATTTACCTGTTGTCCTTGGTCCCACTCCTCCAGAGTAATTTCGCCTTGAAGATATCGAAAGAGATCATCTTTATTCAAAACCAGAGACATTTTAAATCTGCAAAAATCGACAAAATTTGACAATTTGGAACACGCTCATGCTTTTGTTGTTGAAATGTTATTGATTGCCGACACGCTGCTCCTAAATGGTCAAAGGTCAGTTTTGAAGGTTACGAGCTGCGTATTTTAGGGACACCAATATTGCGCGTCCATGACAACAAAACAGTGAAATGAGATAAATTCTGATCTAAAACTATCTTATGGGAATGATGTAGATGCAAGGATCGAGTAAGTACGTTAGATATTGTTTTACAGACATTGACAGTGGTCATGCTCATGATGCTGGTCAACAATTGGTTAAAAACCAATCACATTCATGAATCAGTGACACTATTTTAATATTATAATATAAGCTTGTAATAATACAATACTAATTTTGCCAAATTTGCCATTCATTTCATGATTATTCATCATCATCATCATCCTTTAAAGTGCAGACCACCATCTGGTGTATTAAAACGTATTGCATGCCTTGGCATGCCATTGTATTGGTTGCATTGCCGATCATTACCATTGCTAGTAGTTCCATTGTAACTCAGGACCACGTGTCCAGAGTTACAAGAAATATGTGGAGTTATATTGCCGTTTAAGCTTTCTAAGTTTTGACATTAAATAATTCAGAAATTAAAAACCCAAATAAATTTCTCTCAACACAGACAACATCTTCAAATAGTGTAGCTTGTAGGATCATTACAAAACTAATTTAAATCCAAAAATGCCCATTTTCGCAGCGCTCCGGCTAAAAAACAGCCACGCGAAAAAATGATTTAGATGTTTCATTTTGTGTGAAAACACTTGAAGTTTATGTCATACGATGCCAATCGTTGTCATCCAAAGATTTCTTGACCAAAAATGATTTTTTTCCCCAAAAATTGCCTTTTTTTCACACTTTTTTTTGTCAAAAATTTGTTTTTTAATCAATTTTTTACTTTACATATAAAAACCTCATAAAAGAACCATAGCATGTTTTCTTATCATTGAAATCTTATCTTTTCAATACTTCAAACCAGAGTTTATAAAATTGTTACCATTAGGAGATATGGGCGCACACCAGTAAATCAATCCGCGATTCCTGTAATGGTTTGATTTCCGGTAAAAAACGCTGACTATTTGGACCTGTTTTATGCTATTGTACGAGTATCTAATGGTGTAAATACGATTATATTCAAACTTGTGATTTCCGACACAAAGTAGTCCCTCGGATTATGAAAATGGCGAAAATGGGTTTTCAAGCTAAAAAACGGGTAAGAAAATGTGAGGGCGCTGTTTGGGACATCGTAGCGCAAAAACGAGATGGAAAACCACCCGTACATTGAAACATATGTTAAAGATCTGTCCATCTTCTTTCCATTAGTATGTAATTTGAATGGAATACCTTGCCGCTTCAGGTTCAAAAAACGTTTTTCCGACAGGCATTTTTACGTGTATTTCAATGGAGGAGTTATTTACTGGTGTGCGCCCATATACATCATTTCCTACAAAGTGTCAAATTATATGCAAAAAATTACCTCAAAAGATCACAGTTTTGCTTGCTTGCTTATTTCGAGTTGTCAGCTCGAACTGTGATGGACCTCCATAGCTTTCTGTCCTCCATGGCCACCTTCAAGTCTGGTGCTTCCATTCCTGTGTCTTGCTTGAGGACATCGATGTATGTTAGGGCTGGCCTCCCAGGTGTTCTCCTTCCATGTTTTGGCATCCAATGGATCAGTTTAGATACTGTTTCTTCTAGGCTTCTGGAACAGTGGCCGGCAAATCTTATTCTCCTTTGCCTGATCTTATCTGACAGCATTGGAAGTTTTCCATATAGCTCCTTGTTGGTGACCTTCTGACTCCAATGCACATTTAGAACAGTTCTCAACAGTCTGGTGTACATGCCATCCAAACCTTTTGTGAGCTTGGAAGTCAGAGTCCAGGCCTCGCACCCATATAGTAGAACTGATTCCACTGTCGCAGAGAAAAAGCGTAGCTTAAATGCCTTCGGGAGAGAAGATTTCCAAATCTTTGACAGCTTGTTACATGCTCTCCATGCAGAAGCCTTCCTGAACTTGATGTCCTTTTCAGTGCTTCCCATCCAAGCTCCAAGATATTTGAAATTATCTACTTCCTCTAGCTCTTTACCATTGGCAGTTTTTAGAGTGATCTTGTTCTTGATGTTGAAGGACATTAACTTGGTTTTGCCAGCATTCATTGTAAGACCTACGTTGGCAACAGATTTCTCTACTCTGCTCCCGTGGCCTAGTGTTTAAGGCACTCGACTCGTAATCTTGATACTACCGCTGACGTGGGTTCAAGCCCAGCGTGGTGCTCTTTCTCAAAATATTAAAAATGTTAATAGGGTATCGTTTTCGATTCATGATTCAGATGTGATAAATACCTCACCTCTTTTCTATCTAAATAAAACGAAGATTTCACTTTATTCTGACCATTCGTTACAAGCTTTTTAAGCATTTTAAAAATCCCCATCTATAGGCTACTGTTTGTAATTACTGTCAGGGCCCCAACATGTACAGTAATTAAGGTCCGTTCATAGTACGCCGCACTACAGTGCAGTGCGTTGTTTTACGGCACTGCACAGTTTACTGCAAGAAACTGCAGTGCGGCGTCGCAATAAAGTTAAATATGTTTTAACTTGAAATGCGTCAACGTGCGGCAAGGTGCAGCAAATAATGATCGATATATCGGTAAAATTTGCCGCACTGCATAAAGTTGCGGCGTACTATGAACAGACCTTTAGAAAATGACACATTTTCTTATACTTTTCTCAAAAATACAAGCACATTTTCAAGAATGGATTTCTGTATTGTGACTTGTACCATGCAGTCAAGGATTCTAATTACCGTAGTTAAAAAACTCAATTTTGACAGAGGTGACCTTGAGAATGAAAAGTGGATTATGAATTGTCCCTTTAAGGACTTGGTAATGGTATCTATCCAATTTGAAAAAAAAAAGTTTAAATTTGAATTTACTGTTATTTCCAGATTATCAACACAATCTGTGATCCAGAATACACACAATGACTGTGGGTGTGCTTGGACGTATCCGGCCTCCTATCACGGGAGAGGCTGCACCATCTCTACATATTACTGATGACAATGCCCTGTCTGCAAGTCAACAAGTAGGAGCTGTATTTCATAGGTAAGTGATGATATTAGTTATTTGGTGAAGCTGATGTATGATATGGGAAATTATCCACCATGAAGTGTCATATCCAGACGAAACATAGCTGAGTATTGATATGACACTAAGTAGCCGATAATTTCCCATATTGCAAGGGAGATGGGGGGAAGTGAACCTGTGTATTACTGATAAGTTGCAATGAATAATAAGTTCTAATTGTGTTGTAAAGAGTTCATCATCATCATCATCATCTTCATCTTCATCTTCATCTTCATCTTCATCTTCATCTTCATCTTCATCTTCATCTTCATCTTCATCTTCATCTTCATCATCATCATCAACATCTTCTCAATCTCTTCCTCCTCCTCAAATCCTTAATTCCTCTTGCCTCCTCTTCCTTCTCTCCTTCCTCAAGGGTAGAATACAAATTGTTGAAGTTGAAGGTCATTTGACACAGATACACCTTCTCTGCCACCTTCGCATATCTCCCTCTTATCCTTCACTCCATCCTTCCTTCATCCTCTTGGCAGAATATATTTAAGTGAGACAGGTACCAATAAACAAGGTGAAGTCCTGGAAGGTGTGGGGGCAGTACTCAAAATAATTTTGGTGGATATGTGCCGCCCAGATTATCCAATATAGGGGCTTGCTGAACTAATTTTTGGTAAAATATAGGGGTCTATTATGGAACTATTTTTTTTTTTTCAAATTTTTGTGCCCAGGAAGTGCTTTTTTCCATAAAAATACAACTATTAGCGCTAAATTTTGCCAAAAATTAGGTTAAAACTACATAAAACACTTATTAAGCTACTTTCTTTGAAAAGGGAGGTCTTCTGATCTGAACTTATCTTGAAATGGGCATCTTGGGGAGCGGAAGTGGAGGCTTCAAAAGGGGGTCTTGAGAGCGGCACATACGTTCCATCAATATAAGGTACCCCTGAGGTAGGCTGGATTTGATGATGCCATGTGTTGTATCTCATTTTTTCTTAAGATTCCAGACCCTGTTTGACCACACCACTAACACAAGGGCAATCTACCATGACACGGTGGTACCAATGCTGGACAATGTAATAGCTGGTTTCCATTGCAGTCTTCTGTGCTTTGGTGAAAGTGACTCTGGTAAAACATACACATTGGTTGGGGAAGAGTCTACCAATGTTGATGGCATTGTGCAAATGGCAATCAAAGATTTGTTTGATAAGATTGGATATGGTAAGTGATCTTTATTCAATAATGCGACTCAATTATAAATTTTCTTTTTTAATATATCATGAACGATATTCAAGTTATAGATGCTATGGATATAATGAAATATCAATTTTTGTTTGCAGGAAATCAAGAAGTGCAAGTTGAGCGTTAATTCACTCGTTTTGTCAAGTTAGCTCAATCGGTAAGGCGCTCGCTTGCGGTGCAGAAGGTCCCGAGTTCGAACCCCGCCGGTGCCAAAAGTTGAGTGTGCTTGAAATTCCCTTGGACAAGGAACTAACTGCTAATTGTCTCGTGGAAACCCGTACGAAACTCGGGGAGCTGACCCGGGCAGCGATGGTGCATATGTGGGCTGATCAAGGTTCAGCGCCCCTAGAGGTTGTCGCAGAACCTGAAATGATGCTTGGTGTGGAATGGAGCTTACTTGGGCCACAGTGGTCAGCGAACACCTGTAAAGTGTGCAGAGGCCGAGTGGTATTACAAATCTGGGAGGCATAGCGCACTATAAATCCCCAGTATTTATTTATTATTTTATTTATTTTTGCACCAATCGCGGGTTCGATTACAGCACCTGGTGCTTTATGTGCATTTGGTTTTCAGTCCATGCTCGCTTCCTCAGGTTTTTCTCCAGGTACTCCTGTCTTCCTCTCCTGCATTCAAAACTGAATTTAAAAACGTATTGGAGCCCAGTTCAATCAATCGATCAATCAATGATACAAGTACTTGCATAACATGCATACCCCATGAAGGAGTCTATTCGTACAGGGGACCAACGGCTTTACGTGACTGTCCGACCACGGAGGAAGTAGAGTAAAGTTTCTTGCTCAAGGAAACAAGGAGTCGAAAACCCACAATCTATGTATTACGAGACCCGTGCTCTAACCGCTCGGCCAGTTGAAGCGTCCTTTAGCTTACTTGAACCAAGTACCAAGTTGGATTTCCTTGGCAAAGCCTAAACAAGATGATTTTTTTAACAAGAAAAATGTCAAAACTTCACCATCATTTAACAAAACAGATCAAGGGCTGCAATTTTGTCCTTTTAAGACACATTAACACAGAGGCTACTTATATCACTTGATTACCGAAGGAATGCCAGCAAACAATATACCAAAAACATCTATAACTATTCATAAAAGTCTCTGATACATTACCCTGCTTTCTTTTAACCCTTTATTCTATTTGTCTTAATTTGTTATTAATTTTTACCCAATTTATATAGCAAGGAAGATCAAAGGAGGAAGAAAAGTATAATGAATAGGTAAAACAACTGCACTGCTGACGGATGTCTTAGGATATATCTATCCATGATGATTCTTAAAGTATTTTTTTTCCTTCTCAGCACGTTTCTATTTAGTCTGTCTGTCATAATAAGAAGATATTGTTTGCTTCCCAGCATGCATTGCTTCCAATGGGATTGTATGTACACAAAAATAATTGAAATCACCTAAAAATTATATTGTTTTAATATTGTATTTTGAACATGTTTCATCACTTTCTTTTAATACAATTTATACAAACAATTCAATTCAGGAAGCAATGCATATGGTTGGAAGCACATAGTATCGACTCTGTTCTGTCATTATATCATTGAACAATTAATTGAATTACCTTTTTAGAGCCAAATATGTCACTGTAATAAGATATAGCTTGAAAGAGAATCAAAAGGGAATCAAAAGACATGCTACAATCTTACAGCCATCTATAGCGGCCTTTAATCACCTGGTCAATTGATATCCAGCTTGGTTACGTCACCATGAGACTTGAATAGCAACCAGATACTGAATAAAACATTCCTGAAGACCTGGCACAGGTTGCAACCATTAGATTGCCCGATTACCCAGGGCAATTACATTTTAGTTGGAGTAGCATAAATTTGCCTAATCAAGCAAGTATAAATTGAAATTAAGCTTGCACTAGTGTCATCACTCAGGTTGCAAACAATCAAAAAGTTTATAGGTTCAAACTATCTACATATTGTAAAGTTTGTAACTATATATATACACTTAGGCCCGTATTCCAGAAAGGTGTTTAGCTAAACCAAGGTTTTATTTCTCGTCAACAGCACGACTTATTGAACTGTTCTGCTTGAAAGCTGCAATGATGCATATCATTCCAAGACAGTTGATGCTCAGTTAAACAATGGTTTAACTAAACACCTTTCTGGAATACGGGCCATACTGTTTTATTTTTCGAGCACATTTAGGGTAGTAGTTTTATGACCAGCTTGCCCAACCGGGCAATCAAGAAAAGAGACAATTATTGCATCCTCACTCGGCAATTAAGCTACATTTTGATTACAATTTGGCTCTAAAATGGTAAATGGATGTCCTATTTTTGTATAGTATTTATTAGCATGTCATGTATCACTTTTCAACATTATGTAAGACAAGGTAGTTGTGCAATCAACTGCATGGTATCAAAGTCTTTTGTAAATTATATCTATGGCCAGTAACAGAATTTTGGCTGTAAGTCTTTTCATCATTTGCAAGATTGTCACAATAGCTCTGCACTACATGTAGATCATTTATTTAATAGTATTTAGAATATCTGCAACCTTTGGGGAAATGTTTTGGGAATGTAAGGTGTTTTTGAAATTGGGGTTGAATTCTAGCTGCTGAGAGGACATTTCCTTTTAGAGTAAAGCAATTGCAGGAGAGTTTATAGAAGAAATAACAATTTTAGCGTCACTTCTCGATCAGGTAACAATCTGTTCGGTTGGAGACTCAATAGGCAAGGGCCAACCTATCATTTGTACACACATTAGAGGTATTATAGGGGCAACCTACTTTTGTTCAAATACATTTTTTTGTAACTGTTGGCAAGGGGCAGCCTTCAGGAAGACTCTTTTCAGAGCTACGAATATCTCATAAGAAAAACACATCAGAGGTTAGGGGCAACCTACTTTTGTGTGAATCTCTTGGCAAGAGCAGCCTTCAGAAAGGCTCTTTTCAGAGCCACCAAAATCTCAAAGAGGTGATCTGCTTATAACACTGTTGTCAAGGGGCAGCCTTCAGCGAATGGCTCATGCGAGTCATCAGTGGGAAGTGACGGCCCACATGTCTTTATAATAATATTTGTCCTGAAGAAGTGAGAGCTACTCCTGATGAAAGCTTGACAGTTCAAGACTTGACCGACAGCGAAGCCGTTAAAATCTACCAATTGAAATAGCAATTGCAGATAAAATATTCATTCAATTTTTTCATCTCATAGTTTAGATTTTTTTCTTAGAATGCATGTATCGCTTACTATTTCATTCTGTTTGCATGCAACTCTTCACACTTTCGTAATGTCTATCATTTTTTCAACAACTCACTGTATCTCTTTGTATAGGAGCGTACCGTTGTTGATTTGTGATGAATCCACAGTTGATATTCAAATTAGCGCGTCACGCACGGCACAACGTTAACGGAAGTGCATTTACGCAGTACACAAAAGGCAACGCACTGATCGCGCGTCGAGCACTTATAGTATGTGCAAAAGTCTGGTGCTCGGGGAAAAATTGATAACGTCAAAGCAGAAAACATTCATAAACTAGCACTTTGCTTCAGATATGCTATATTTTTATGAAGACGAGTAGGCCTATCTGCCACAGAGTTGTTCATCGCGAATCAACAACTCTGCATCCGATGAGTCGGCGTATTTTTATCAAGCTCGGGTGGCTAAAGCCACCCTCGCGCAATAAAAATACGCAGACACATGGATGCATCGTTGTTGATTCGTTATGAACAACTCTGTGCCATGTTTGAATACTTAATTTATCCATGTTAGTTCATAGGGGACACATGGGATCCATGACAAAGTCATAGAACAACAAGCTTACCCATGCGTAATGAAACACAAGCCTAGATAGCCAACAAAGGTTTCATAGAAAAAACATACTGGTCATAATTAAGCCACACCCAAATCAACTCAGTAACTAATGGTGTATAATTTTACTTTTGTATGAATAGAATTTCCTAAACTCATGCCCCGATGCAATAGTGTCATAAATTGTGAGGTCAGGGCACAATTAAGAAAGTACACAGTGTATTCAGGTTATTCAAATCAAATCAAATCAAATCACTATCTGTTTTATGCATTTGGGCAACACCTTCTGTAAAGACCTAAAGGTCTTCTTTAAAAAAAAAACCAACTAAATAGTAGGTACCGTATTCATTCCAATAACCGCCCATGCTCCAATAAGCGCCCACCAAAGTTTCTTGGGTGAAACTTGGTACCAATAAGTTGCACTCAGAGAGTTCTTACCATGCATTTGAGGTGAAAAACTTCAACAAAATATATCTTTATGTTCATTTTGTTGATGTTTTGTGGTATTAAGGGCAATTTCTTGCTTTGAAAATGGTTGTATATACTTAGTATTTATCCTATTAGTTTCAAAAATAGCCGCCCATGCCAAAAGACTTTGTTAAGGGCCCAGGGCGGTTATTGGAATGAATACGGTAATTATAAACGACAGCAAAATTCTAACACCCAAATACCGGGCCCAAATATTAAAAGGTGTTAGCTTATCATTAGATTACAAATGTCAATGCCCAAACCCAAATTCTTGCTCTGACTCCTTAATTTACAAGTTTCATTTTTTATGCATTAACTTTATCATGTTCTTTTAACACAGGTGCTTCTTCATCAACAGGGTTCACTAACTCTATAATTAAGCTGTCTATGCATGAACTCTACAATGAGACCATCAGAGATTTATTGAAGGGAGAGGAGGGGAACACGATGCTTGATGTGACAGCTGAAAAGGGATTGCATGTTAAGGTACGTGAAGGTGAGGGGAGCATGAAGCTTGATGTAATAGCTGAAAACGGATTACAAGTTGAGATTAGTGCATAGATAGAGGGGAGATTCAGGACTTCATATACCGTACCAGCTAGTTTAATAGCATTGTTAGCCATGGAGCTTAAGTATGAATATTCAGGTTTCTCGGTCCCCACCAAAATTAACTTCAGGTGCCAAGATTCGGTTGAGCATACAGGCAAACCGCACAAATAATGCTTTACATGAAAGATACATCAACCGCCACACAAGTTGTGGGTGCAATTCTGAGTGATTTTAAAACAAAAAACTTCTCGAGTCTACTTTTCCAGCTTAAAAATATGTGGTACAGATTTTGTTATTTTACTCTATGTATAGAGATCAACACTATAAGCATTTTTTTTCCTTCTTACTCTAAGGATTTAACATCCATCCAAGTGTCCAGTGAATCTGATGCCTTATCTGCCCTCAAGAGAGGCTTGTCATCAAGAAATACAACCCAGACTGACTACGGCCCTGCTGAAATCAGAGCTACTATGTTTGTCACAATCACACTGACTTTGGTAAGATCAATCAGAGACAAATGGGGGGGGGGGGGAGGGGGCACTAGTATTATAAGGTATCATATTTAGTATGACCCTTAAAGATTGATCCTGTCTAAAGATTTGTTTTTATTCAAAGCAAAGGCAACTGGCCCTAAACAGATTTTGTGTTCAGAACATACACTGCTAGTATTTTTCAAATTCTAAATAATTTGCATACAACCAGGCCTGCATACAACTCATATGAAAGTAGTGGTACAATCATATTTTGGTATCACACATTAATAAATGCTAGGTTCTGCTTTCCAAATATGTATTTGGTTTGGGGGATTTTGTGAAATGAATGTGAAAAGGTTGAAACATATTGAAATGGGTCAGAAGAGGTCAAACAGTTTGATACCCACCTAAGTGGGTATTTGCATTTAGTCAAGTTATCGAAATGGATCAAAACACATTGAAATTGGTGGAAATGGGTCAAATCGGAACAATGTTTCAGAAACGGATTACGGTTTAGATTAGGTAGTAATGTTTTTTCGTTTTTTAGCTTTTATTTTAGTACACAAAAATGGAGTCATTTTACAATCATTTCATCCTGCTTTTATCCATTTCGCTATACCTATTTGGATTACAAGGCAATGCTCAGTTATGTTTGTTAATAGAATTTAAAGTAGCTGAGATACTTTTAACACCCTTTATTTCAGAAAGTGTTGATACTTTCTAAATGTTTTTGCAGGAGAAGTCCCAGGATCCCAGCTATCCATACCAATCTACCTTTATATTCATTGACCTACCTGGAGCAGAGAAGCTGACAGTGGATTCACAGAAACTGAGAAAGAGAGAAGGAATGCTGCTAAACAAATCACTGCTATCGCTGGGACCACTGGTAGACCAGTTGGCTAACAAGAGAAACCCTGACAGAGTCATAGACTATAGGTATGTAAGCTGAACCCAGTGGGTGTTGTAAACAAAATACCTGCCAGCAAGAAATGCAAAGATATTTCCACTGCTTTGTTTGTTGTTTCATCGTCAGTATAGAAGACTTCAGATGCATCGTTGTTGATTAGTGATGAACAACTCTGTAGCATGTTTGAATACCTAAATAACAGGAGAGATTACTGCAGTCTGTCACATGGTCAGCCCGGGGGGGGGGTTACTAAAAAAAAATCTGGTAGGTATGTCATATCCACGATATCGAACATTGGGTCTTCCAGAATGGATTTTTGGTCCAAAATAGGGTCTATTGAACTAATTTTTCCCGAATTGAGGTCTCAGGAACTGTCTTTTTTTTTCCATAAAAATACAACTACTTGAGCCACAATTTGCTCAAAATTAGATTGAAAACTTCATAAAACTCACTTTTTAGTCATTTTATTTGAAAATGGGGGTCTTTGGAACTGAAGTAATCTTGAAATGAACATCTAGAGGTATGGAAGAAGAAACTTGAAAAGGGGGTCTTGAGGGCGGCACATACCAATACCTTCCATCAATGTAAGTGAACCCCCGGGGGTCAGCCAGGTCCAATAATGGCCAAGCAATCATGAATTGAAAATGCTTATTTTTGTGATAATACTCATCTGGTTGTGTGGAAGGTCTAAGGTTCAGAAACAATTGTGAACCAATAGACCAAGTCATTGAAATAAACAATATTTGATGTAATTTATTTGTCTTTTTGCAGTGATTCCCAACTAACCAAACAACTCAGTGATATCCTGGGTGGCAACTGTCTAACCAATGTCTTGATTCACTTCAAACCTCAAACTACTAAAGAGATGTTAGATGTCGATCTTACCATGGCCAGGCATATGACGCAAGTCATCAATTATCCAGTATCCAATGATGCCAATACCCAGGTATAGTCTGATTTTTTACTACTTGTTTCTGTGGATCAATATAAAGTTTAGCTGATTCTGTTTTGCCTTCAAGCATCCATATCATATAGGGGAGTTGAGGTTTCAATCAATTCTTAATACTCAAGTGAAGATCTTCTCAATTAACGCCACTCGGTCCAAATTTTGCGCTTTGACAAGTACTGATTGATGCTATGACCCTCTCAAAAAATGCATATAAACACTGATGTATTTTTGACCTCAGTTTTAGCAATACCTAAATAATTAAGATTTAACAATAGAAAACATGAGAAAATCACCTATAAACTAATTTTGGTAGGCTACAAAAAAAGCACCTTTTAATAATAATCAAAAACTAAACCTTTATAAAGAGCCATATAGGAAGATCACAGCACTGTATAAAATACACATAATTAAAAACAACATTTAAGATATATAAATACAGGAAAACATCATAATATTAAAAACAAACTAATTACACTACTGCGGCAAACATTAAAAATACAGAATGAAAATGCAACTACGAACAAACTTAGACAAATGAATATATA